>JAOTQR010084300.1:0-82874 GCA_025774065.1 Solanum ossicruentum
AATAGATAATTCATGAGATAATACCATATGGCTTAACTGGGAAAGCCCAAATTTCATTTCATCTAGCACTTCATCTGATGTATCTACTTTGTTCTAAATGAGAACAAGCATCTCATTAACCTGTGACCTATTCGAGTTTGCTCGCTATCGAGGAGATTTAAATTTTCTTATCTCTCATAATGGCATTGCACTGCTTCGCTCGTTCCTTGACCACCACTTTACTTAGCAATAATGTTCCAACCTTGATTCTCGAGTGACTGTTGTAAGGACAACTGAGAGCCCAATACTTGATTCCCAATGAAATACACTTCTTCCACTCGATCACTCTTGAGTCATACTTATAGGGTAATATATCTACATCAAGAAAAATATTTTGCTGATGCACTTGGGTCACATAATGTGCTATAAAATCTAACTTTCTCACCATTTGCATCATGAGTTTATCTCACTCCTTCTCTTTGGCAAGCTATTCCTTAATATTCCACCCCTTGTAATTGAAGCATAGTCCTCATGAGTATACCATGCTTTAGTTATTTTGGTCACTTCATCTAGTAATACTATGGTTGCTGTGAATTTTTACTTCATAAGTCCATCTTAGACCAGCCGATCTACCATGCTTTTGTTGACAACACTCAGGCTAACATAGAAATGTGCATGTTTGCTTAATAAGTCCCATCTCAGACCAACCTATCTTCCATGCTTTTGTTGACAACACTCAGGCTAACATAGAAATGTTGTAGTAGCAAATGATCAGGAATACTATGGATTGTAAAATGAAGAAGAAGCTTGTGAAATCGCTGCGAAGCCTCACGTAGAGGCTCATCATCTACCGTTTTAACAACAACAACAATAAAATACATAGTGGAATCCCACAAGTGGGTTCTGGAATCCCACTACCTCATAAAGATAGATAGACTATTTTCGAGAAACCCTCGACTCAAAAAATCATAAGCAGAATAAACTAGATACATAAAAGGGAGAAGGAAAAAAGAAACAACGAACAACAACTAATAACGAAAGCAATGATAGAAACTAAATACAATAAAATTAACACACATAAGATGAACACTGACAACAGAGGATATAAAGACCCTACTAATCCTACTAACCTATTCCTACTAGCCTATTAGCCTGTTACTCTAATGCATGACCTTCACTCTTTTCTATCTAAGGTCATGTCTTCGGTGAGATCAAGTCTTGCCATAGCTTGTCTGATCACCTCCCCACAATACTTCTTCAGTCTACCTCTATTCCTCCATGTAGATCCTAAATCCAACATCTCACACCTCCTAACAGGAGCATCAGTACTTTTCTCTGTGTATGTCCAAATTATCACAGTCTATCTTCCATCATCTTGTCAGCCACAAGAGTCTTTCCTAGCTTCTCCCGAACGATCTCATTCCAAATCTTACCACTCCTAGTTTGTCCACACATCCATCTCAACATCCTCATCTCCACGACTTGCATCTTCTGAACATGTGAGCTTTTTATTAGCCAAAAAGTCCTTATCTTGATCATCCTTGAGGGCGGGAAGAATCGCTCAAAGAACTCATTTTGCAATTCTTCCCATGATGAAATTGATCCACGAGGACATTCAGCAAACAACTTCACGACATCACCCATTATGGAACAAGGGAAAAGTCTCAGTCTAATAGCATCTTTTGCGACTCCATAATACTTGAATGGTGAATACACATCAATCAAATTCTAAAGGTGTTTATGAGGGTCTTCACTTTTTGTCCTCTAAATAACCCCCTGAGCTAAAGTAATTGCAGCATTGTATCAATTATTTTTCACTCAATATATGTAGCTATTAATGGTAGCAAGATTGCTCGAACATTGCTTACTTGGTCCTATTTGATATTCCAGAGGTCATTTATGTCTCCCACGATTTCCCCTTTATACTCCATTCATCATCCATGTTTACACCTATTTTTCAATCAGCCAAAACAACAAGAAAATAGTGTAAACATTTCTAGCTACATAAACAAAGCTTAACAAACACTTCTAATATGAACATGTTGATTCTCAGGCAACAACGCCACTTTTGATATCGCTTAACCCGACTACTTAAAGGTAGAAAGGGATTATCATCTGATAATAACCCAACTTTAGAGGTTGAGGTTGATCTTACAGTGAATCATTGTTCAAGGAAAAAGTGACTTATTAGACCAAGTAATTGTAGGATCTGGGGTTGCAATAATTAAAAAAAGTTCAGCTAACAAGTTCTAATAGACAAATTTAACAGCTATTAAGGAACAATGTTAGGGATGTGCAAATATGGGAATCAATCTATCAAATAGCTCTAGATACTTGACTATATGAGTTGATAATGAGTGCATACGCTTGGTTTCTTATAACCTAAATCAGTTATGATATATGGTTGTTTCGCATGAATCAGCTAAGAAATCATACATAGACCGCTGAGGACACATTTTGCCTAAGAAGTCAAGAAAAACACCTAATACCTTGACTATTTAATCAATGTTTGTGTATAACAACTGAAACACCGTAAGGTTTCTTGCCATTATATCCATTCCACACTCTGAATGTTCCAGCTAAGCAACAATCAGAGATCTAAAAGAAAACCCCAAGTTTGCAACCTTGAAATTTATACATCAAACTTAGGAATGGATATAAATTCACCCAAATCAACTACAGATAAGTCAAAATATCATAAACCCAATAAATAAATTAAAGACCCATATCAAAAGCACACCACTACATGGGGGGTTTTAGCCGCGCATATTAGAAATTAAAGATTGAATACCATAAATAGTAGTAGAAGTTATGGGTAACAAGACTCAAATCAGTTCATTTTCACCAGCCAATCTTCTCCAATTTGACGCCCAAAAGCTTTAAAACCCTAGCTTCCCTTGTACGTTAAAAGGAAAGTTCAATGAACTACTAGTACTAATTAATCTGATATAGAAGAAATAGATGATGTACAATGTCCTTTCTAAAATTGCTTATATACTTCATGCAAATGTGTGAAAGTTTGTGCTACAAAATGTCGTTCAATAGTCAAGGCTAACCATCGTTGAGCACTTTGGTGATGCAACAAATGTGCACTTGACCATCTTCTTATTTGTTTTTATTAGGCTTATTCCACTACAACATTAGTGAATGACTCTTTGATCCACCTTTCCAATTCGGCGATGCACCTAAATATTCTTCATATTGCCTTTCTGTCATGTTTTGGGGCTTTGGATGCTGCAACTTTAGGTGATAATATGTGCACTTTGGCATATTTTTTAGTATGATTTATGACATTGGTCCTGACCGTACATCTGAAGTGACATAGAACGTTGGTTATTACATAGTTAGGCGATCTCCTTAAGCGTTCGGCGGATCGCCGACTATGAAGTCGATACCACTTTTCACCACCTTTCAGCACTTTTGCTCACTTTCTAAGATTTTACAAATTATTGCCTTCTGTGCACCTTTAACTCTAGTTCCAGTCATAGCACATGTATATTTGTTAGAAATTGGAATTATTAGCACACTAAGGGCATCTTTCATAGCAATTTATACCCTAAATGTGTCCGAAATATGGATTTATCAACCATAAGCCATCAAGGGTTCAGTGGAGGGCCACTTGGTCTTAAACTTTACCATAAGCCAAAATACAACCCACACAATTCCAAGGGACACCATTAGGCAACCTCTATGGCTCATAGACCCCTCCACAGCTCGTGAAGGTGACATGGAGTGTCACCTTGGTAAAAAATTCTTGGAACCTTGATTTTAAGCATTGATAAAGTCTCACAAGATCTGGGTGCTTACATGGTGATAGCTATATTCACATTTGAGGGTGAATGTCCCCAAGGGGGGATATTTGTAACACCACAAAAGCGATTTAGAATACCCTTGTACTCGATTCCTTACATAATGCAATTTTCATATGTCTTTTGGAAAATCTGAGTTTTCGTATTCTCTTTTAGAAGGTAAAATTTCGTAGTAAAAGGTTCTCCTTCGACTTTTATGTCAACCATATCTAAAAATAATTTTTTATATGAAATTAAGCTTTTTAGAAGGGTACGTGACCTCTTCGCGTCACGAGGATGGTCCATTTTAGTGTAAAGGAGACCTAGACTCATTCCTAGGCCAAAACAGGAGAACATTAACTTCACAAAAAATTATCTTAATGGGAACAAGTCCGCATTGCCCATTTGTTTCACCCATGAGCACAATTGTCTGAAATTTTCCAAATTTGAGTAAGGGCAATTACGGCATATCCCTGGACCCATATATACGGGTAGATAAAAATTCCATGATTTTTAGTCCTAAAAATCTTTCTCTAAACCCCTCAAAAACTCTCCAAACTCTCTCATGTTCTTCCAAAAAATTCTTCAAGTTTATAGGCTTTTAAGCTTCCTCTATTGATAGTCAAGTCTTAAGGTGATTTTCCCAAGTCTTCTTCCTCAATTTCAAGGCGTCAAGGTATATGGGTATTTCATCCATGGCTGCTTCCGCCCATAGAGTCCAAAAGAAACCCTTTTTACTAAATCATTCAAAGTATGGTTGATTTCTTATGGGTATTATCCATTATGCCTATTAAGTATGATTTCTGATACGAATATTCATCTATTGAATGAAATTGCATGAATTACTCCCAAGGGTTCCGTATAATAAGCTTATTTACTACATTCAAAGTAATGAGTGTTATGATACCATGAAGTGTTGGAAAGTTGATGATTTTATAATACTAATTTCATGTTCTTATATCTATGTTTCGAAGGATGGTATGAATGATTGTGGTGGGTGTATTGGAATGATTTTAAATGTTGGATTTTAGACAATTCCATATTCTAAAATTACTATAGGTCTTTGAATCTCCATGTGGGTTTCTTCAGTTATGGAATATGACATTATTTTCATAATGCTCTAACTAGGGTTTCTCAATGATTATTACTGATTGTTTTTAAATGGTTTCAAGAGATGATGCTTACCTCAATCATGCATGTTACCCTTGAATTATTTAAGTATCTATACATGAACTCACAAAGGTTTTGAACTAAGCTCTTACAATGAAATATCTCATGTATGATGAAAATATGTTACTATATGTATGCAAGTTATGAATATGATGAATGATGAGGTGTGTCAAGTATGTTTTTAAGTACGTTGAATTCCTATGAAAGCTATGCATTATTATAAAGCCCTCATCATGTTGTTATGGCATACAATTATTGCATGTCTTAATTATCTTTCTATGTCTAATGAGACTAGTCTATTGAAGTCAAGAGTGAATATATGATTGAGATATAAGTAGGATCCCAGACATGAAGGAAATTTAAAGTTTTCAGGAAGGTAGTATACGAGTTAACAGATGGCTCGTGGAATGGCTCACAACGTGTATACACCTTCTGTGGGTAGGGCCAAGGAAGGGAGGAAAATGGTTAAGTGTAGTGGACCCTATGAGTTTAACCACGACCCATATGAAGTTTTATGGCTCATATGGTTGTTCATAGTTGTAAGTTCAACAAAATTAAATTTTAGTATTTTCGGATCTGTCATCGAACGAGGGACCTATGGCTCGTAAGTTGACCTATGACCCATAATTAGGGTTTTATATGTCGCTTTCAATAGTTTGTAATAAGGGATAGTTTGGTCATTTTCCATGATTCTATTCCTAAACTATGTCATATTAGGGAAAAACAAAGACCTATTTTAGTCTTTAGCCCCTAATTCCTATCATTCTTAACTCTCAAATTCTCTAAGGTAAAAGAGGCTCTCAAGACTAGCAAGACCAAGCTAGGGTGTCCAAACTCTTTTCCCCAAAGGCTTCAATTCTATTTCTCTTTAGTTCTCTAGGTATGTGAGTTGATTTATTGGTATCTTTTCACCCATAAAGTTCCTTATTATATATTTTTACCTTTTCTTTATGTTCCTCAATTTAAAGTGTATGCTTATGCTGATTTCATGCTCTTTATGTTATTATATGATACTCATGAATTTCAATGACTATTGTGCTAAGTAAATATATGAATATTTAAAATATGTTGTTTATTCCATGATGATTTTTGACATATTCAAGGTTGGGTGATTTCGATATTTCCTTTAAAAGAAATTTCCTAAGACTTATGTGATTTATGATTGTTCCATGCTAAAACTATGACCTCGTTGTTTCTAACGAATGCTTCCTATGATTTATGATTATGATTAGGGCATTTATGAAGAAGTTCAACGCTAATCTTACCAAAGATGTATATTTGATGTCAATAGCCCTAAAAGTTGTTTAAAAAAGATCCTCAAGTTTGAGTTACTTCTATGATTGCTATTTATGATTCTAAGAGTTTGTTTTAAAGATTTCCGTAGGAGGACTTAGCACCAAGAGGACTAGAGATTGGGACTCATCTCGTTAGTTCATACATGATCCCTTGAGGCTAAATCTCAATGTCCCTAACTATGTGCCTGATGTGTTGTCAAAATACAACACTTTTGATGCTTAAAACTTGGAATTTTGTGTGTTCTCAATGCAATGTTAATAGGTTTGATGTATTTATGTGTTTATTTTACAGGATTTTAGTGTTGGCCCAATTCTTGGGAAAAATATGTAGAAGTTGCTGAAGTTGAACACCCACGAGTCCCTTTACGAGACATACAAGAGGTTTCTTGTGTGATTCCAGTGAAGGGTGTATTCTTAAGGTTGAATCTACAAACATGCAGACAAGTCTAGAAGACATTATGAGCCATAGACTTAGTTTTGTACCCTTAGGGTCAAAAGATGGTGACTTTTTAAAATTCCATCAGACGAAACCACCTACAGGTCATAGAACCTTTTATGGCTCATAGAGGGTTGTCATAGAAGACAAGTCTAGAATCAAAGCAATAGTTCATAAAAGCCCGACCATGAGTCGTAAACTATTATACAACCCGTAAAGAACCTCATAGAGTCTGCAGACCCAGTTGTCCTATTTCATTTTGGTTTTTTATTTTAAACACTACAAATAGCTTTTTAAGGATATTTTTCCAAGAGAACGAAAGGGAGAACAGATAAGAAATATTGGAGAGTTTGAGAAACACTTATAAACTTTAATTTCATCTTCTGATTTCATTCATGTGATTCCCATTGAAGAGTTGGATTTTCTTGTGCTAAATTATTTTGTATAACTTATCAATTATGTTATTCAAATTCATAAGTCTTACAATTAAACTAATTATGAGTAGCTAAATCCACAACTAGGGTTGTGGTGGGAACTATGAAGAACTAACAAGGTAAAATCAGATAATTCGTAGTTCTAGAAAAGTGTGCATGCATGTATTAATTAATTCTCTTCATATTGAATGTTTTCTACTGGTAGCCAACATTAGAACTTGCCTAGTGTTACTGACTAGATCAAGGTAGTAATGAATAGGAAAATAGATTAATTAATATGATTGGATTGATGTTTCTCATCTAATAAACTGAACTGGGCCAAGGAGAGATTGTACTGGAATAATAGATAAGTGTTAGTAAAGTCACACTGCATGGATCGACAAAATCACATAGTGAAATTCACCTCTCGACTAGGCCAAATGGTTTGGTAAACTTAACTTATCATACTCTATGCTAGAAACTGAAAAAGAATTTTGTTATCTAGTAAGTTATGGAATCATGGGGAACACAATACCCTGGTTCCTCATCATGTTAGTTTAACTCTTGTTTCAGCTTAGCATTACTTTTACAAATTATTAAGCCCCCTAAGTCTACCGTACTCCGTGTGAGATTCAACCCTAACCTAGGTTGGGTTATATATCTTGCCAATGCCTACTTTAGCCTCAAAAAGTAAGTGTAGCTTGGCAACATCAAGATTTTGGCGTCATTGCAAGGGAACTCATGTCGCCCAAGTTACACCTCCTTTTTGAGGATAAAGTGGTTGTTGTCAAGAAATAGAACCTAACGAAGGTTAGGGTCTAATTCAAGAGAATATGTAGACTCAAGAGAATTCAATGACTGCAATTTGGATAGTTAACCAACTTGCTTCCCCAAAAGGGAGGGGGGTTTGCAATAACCAATAGATAAATAAACTAACACACACAAGAGTGAAATCAATATGGAGAGAAACTAGGGCATTGTATTCCCCATGATTCCCTGACTTAGTATCACCAAATAGCCAAATTCTTTTCTAGTGTGTAGCATGCAGGATGGTAAGTTATGTTCTCCAAGAACTTTAATCAAAGGTGAGAAGCAAATTTCACTGTTAGACTTAGCCCACATCTATAGTGTGCATTACTAACCTTTACCTATTAGTCCTAGTACAGCCTCCCCTTGGCCTTGTTTGGTTAATTAGAAGAGAATAATTCAATTGAGTCATGTTAATTAATCTCTTTTCCTATTCATGACAACCTTGGTCTAGTCAGTAACACTAGGTGGGTTCTAATGTTTTCCACCATCAGAAAACATGCAAAGCGAAGCGAGTTAGTTAATACATGCATGCACACTTTTCAAGAATTATGAATTATCCCATTTTACCTTGTTAGTTCTTCATAGTTCTCACAACCCCAGTTGTGGGTTTATCTAATCTTGCTATGTTTATATGTAACAATCATGAATTGGAAGAACATTATTAAGCACTTACACAATTGAATTAAGAACAAGCAAATCCAACATCAGTGAGAATCACAAGACTAAAGATAAAATTAAAGTATAATTGTACTCAAAGACTCTCTAATGTAACCTCACTATTTTCTCTCTCTAATTACTGAGTTCTCAGAGTAATATGCGAAAACTTATGAAAAATAACTTTAAAACCTATTTATAATAAGTAAAATATAAGTCTTGAACAAAATAAGATAACTGGTCAACACACCTCATGAAAGGGGTTTAAGGGTTGCATTGCATTCCACGGCCTGTAATTGAGCTCTCGTCAAAGATGCTAAAAAATTGGACTTTAAGTTTATGATACCCCTTTACGACTCGTAAAGTAGTTGACGACCCATAGGGGGGTTTCCTCTGATGAATCTTCAGAAAGTCCAGATCTCTGATCCTCAGGACGTGAACCCAATTCAATGTCTTATAAATCATTCCATGATCCGTCTACAAATTCATAGAATCAACTTAAGAAAATAGTCCCTCACTGGAATTTTCCATGAAACCCACTTCACGACTCGTAGAATGATCTACAGCCCACAAAGGGTCTCGCATTGCATCAAAATTTAGCAACTGTTGCATTTCTTCCCAAAATCAAAAGCAAACATAGAATCTTGCAAACATAACACCAAAACACATAAAACCAACTAACATCACATTGAGAATACACAAAATTCCAAGTTTTAAGCATAAACGGTTGTATTTTGATAGCACATCAACTCCCTTCGCTTAACATTATTGCTTGTCTTAAGAGACAAACTCAATCTTTATAGATAATATAGTAACACACAAACCTCAACCCAATGGTATACATCACATCAATCTCTAACTAAAATACCCACACCACCTTTTCAAAACAGAATCAGATAGTCATCTAGCAAACAAATACAGACTAGTGCATGTGATAATATAACTATGATAAGTGAGGTAATATCAACAAACCACAATCACTGATTAAGTTTAACGCTAGAAATGCAATACAAGTGCGATCACAGAAAGAAGTCCCACATCTTGCACTCAATGATGTTTTCATGTATAACCTTAGAATTATGCAAAATCACTCACTCTCACAAAAGATATTCATGAATCATGCCTAATACCATAGTCTTACCCCTATACTCATAGCTAAGACCTTCAACTACTTGGACTAGGATCATTTTAGGACTTTCTAGACTTGTAACGTATGTTCAAGGGGCGTTGGTATGGTAATTTGGGAATATAGTGTCAAAAGGCCCTCTTTTACACTGTGTCTTTCTACACTTTCTCCCTACCAACTCTGTTATTTTCCATCTCAGTTTCTCTTTCACCTATTTCAAGCTTTTATGGGTGCATTTTTTTTCATTTTTTCAGCATTTTGCCTTGCTTTTGCAATTCATTTTTCTTTTTAGCTCACAACTAAGGTATCAATTGTTTTTCTTGCACCAATACATGCTTTTTCCCTTTATCTTTGTATCACTAACTTCCCTCCTTATATTTCTACTTCACCATTACACCAGCCACCCTCAACTTAGGCTCCTAGCCTGTGTTGAGGTGCTTAATATCTATCCTCGGAACTAGGCCACTTCTGGTAGCCACCCTCAACTTAGGCTTTTTGCCTCAATCAAGGTGCATAATGTTCAAGGAAGGAACAGGGACAATTTTAGGATTATTTTCAACTAAAAAAGCTGGGTTAGTCAAGTGTTTACAAAGAATAGGTACATCTTAGGCTCAAACATTAGGAACAATGGATATATATTGCAATTTTGATTGGTCATTTAGGCTAGGTGGGCTATTAAGAACAAAAGCCAAAGATTGTTTCATAATCCAATTAATCTACGGTCAAAAGTATAGTAATAGAGCAAGTCCAGAACTAGCACAAGACACATAAATTTAGCAAATTAAGCTAACACTAACATGACATTTTCATACATTATTAATAAGAGACTCTTAGATCATACTTTTTATCTCAATTTATCCTTACTTATCAGAAAAAGCATTGTCACACCTAAACATGCATGGCAACAATTAGACTTAAAATTTTTGGTGGGTATCATTTTTTCAAACAAAACACAAAAATATGTTAATGCCACAGGTATTAGTAGTACATGGTACAAATATTACCTAAACATCCTAAACATGCCAGTTCAACAGAAAGTAAATATCCATGGGGGAAAAATAACACAGGCAAAAAATCCCAGGATCAAAAATTAGGGTAGTTATGCACCGAAGCAACACAGACTTCACTGAGGCCCATAATTACCCATACCCCATCGAAAAAGATGTGCATTATCCCCAATGCACAAAATCAAAGAAAAATAAAATATAAGGGGTCAAAAATCATACTTGGCGCCTAAGTGTTGTTGTGTGGTTGAGTCTAACAACCCTCCTCTTGTTGGGTAGTCTCCTCATTAGTAGCACTCTATGTGGAGGGGCCAGCACTCCTCATCTGCTCTACCTCACGAGCTCGTCATATCTCTGCCTCTCACCTTGAATCCTTTAAGACAAGCTCAAGCTCATTCTGCTTAGTCAGCCATGCATAAGATCATACATCATTAGGATCATCATCCGACTGGGGCCTCTTCCCATGGGAAGGCTGTATATGCTCATCTGGAGAAAAATGATTTACCAATGGCACCAAAGGCATAGTCTCTGGTAGGGTCATCGATGTTGTTAGTGCTACTTTCATCTTAATCAGTCACTAGATCTGCATCTGGAGGGTCGTCAAATCTTATTGTCAGGTCGTGCTCAAGCTCTATCGTAGCATCAACTTAAAGGCATCAATGTTGGCATTTGTGGCGGAGAGACTATACTAAATAGTAGTGACCATGAATGCCTACATGTGACCCTCCGAGTATGAAAGGTATGGTAGACCCATGGCCAAATCTGCTAAACAAATTGAGTCAACATCGACTCAGCGTGAGATCTCCTCTGTGTCATGGCATGTATAGAGATGGCAAAGATATAAACCATGCTCGCGGGAGTAGACTATGATGATGTGGCCTGTGGTAAAAGAATTGAAGTAGTGGGCCCTCTCTCCTTATCTACCTCAAGCTACGGGGGCTCATCCCCATAGTAGCAGTAATGGCGATAGTCTGTGAACCCTCAGGCAGTGGCACTGCAGAAAACATATCAAGCATAGGAGCAGGCTGGTGTTATGCTCACCAGAAAGCCATCAGGTTCTCTTCTGCCTTAATCAGGCAAGGATCCAAGGTACACTGGGCCTCAATTAGCTAGCCTAGCTGATGTAAGTTCTCCATCCTCGACTCTAGACAGAGCGTGTATATTAACCATAAGAAAGGGATGGAGGTAGACCTCTTCAAGGTGGCCTCATGAATCTTCTCAGCGATGAGGTAAGCCGAATCAATGTCATAACCAGCCAAGATATTGACAACCAATACTGCATGTTTCGGCATCAATGTATTATAAACAAGAGTAGGCCGGATTGTGATCGAACAACTTCCCACCAAAACTTCGTAGAGATATTAAGTGAAGCCTTGATAATAGGCTCCGAGTGTATGGCAGCCCAGGTAAGTTCCGGACCCTACTCAACAATATAACCATCCACCCATCTAATTGAGCTAGCTATGCGCTTTGGATCTCTTATCACCAGTGGGTCCCTCGTCTGCCCTACCTTTTAGTCGTAATCAGCGGTAGATCTGTGGTAAGGAACTCTAGTCCAAATAGCATACAGCAAATGGTGGTCTTTGGTATGTCTACTTGTCAGCCCCTCACTCTCATCCAGGTCAGTCTAGGTTGGGTGAGGGTCTTCTTCCCCTTGGAAAGAGTGTTGTGAATAGCCGCTACATATAAAGCATAAAGCTCCCTCACCATAGTCAGGGATTATTGTCTGAGTGAGTGAGTAAGCCACTTATGCCCATACATAATCATCATGTCTTGAAGGCCGGGGACACTGTCGAGTCTATCTTGGATGACCCTGAGATCCTCATGGCTGGCTTGCCCCACTCTTTCTGCTGTTGGCCCTCCACGTAGATATCCCGCATTGCCTCGATGCACAACCAATTAGTAAGGGTGTAAGGTGGTGAAGAATAAGGCAATATAGAGGACTCCATCCTAATTTATCTTTGAACCCTGACTTAGAGTTGGCCTCCTCTCTGGATGGAGTCATCTAGATAGAATAGCTCATTTCATTGCCTTCCTCATCATACTAGGGAGTGCAGATGACAATATCCTGAGTCTTCCAATCTTTGCCAGCTTCTCTAGTATGAGGTATAGCAGCCTTCGAGTTCTGGTCGACTCTGAGGACCTTTAGTGAGCCACTTAGGTGCAGTGGCCTACTCATCATCCAAGGACCCATCTCAGAGCCTCCTCTGTCGGGTCTTGATCACATAACGTTTGGCTTTTGGGGACATAGTAGCTAAAACATGAGCAATTATGCACCTTGTTTAGCCCTCGGAAATCAAGAAATAAAATGTAAAATTAATATAGACAATGTTGCAGAAGGGTCTACAAAATCATCGTTATGGTCCGTTGTTGATACTACCATAAAGAGCTCTTGTAAAATAATTCTACTCACTGGAAATTTGTACGAGACCAGGTACGACTCTTAAAATATTTTACGGGTCGTAGACTGAGTAGTAGAGAATTCCAGTGTATGAAATTATTCTAGGAGGGGATCTACAAGCGGTAAAGTGTTCTATGACTCATAAAAGGTCTTTTCTGATGGGTACTCAGAAACTTTAAGTTTCTGGAATTTTCTACGTGATGTAATTAGAACTCGTGGAAAGTTCCACAGGCTGTAAAAGCTACTCATAAATAAGAAATCTCAGTTACCTGAGTTTCTAAGTCCATCAAATGGACCCCATATGACTTTTTTAACAATTTTCTCATGGCATCAAAGAAAAACGCACACACCCACATGATTCTCATACCACAACCAATAACCCAACATGTTATTCAATGTATCCACCCAATCAAAAATAATTAGGCATGTTTCCCCACTATTCCGACCACATATGTACAGTTTCTCAACAAAATTACATACCTATGTCATCACCTACCAATTTTCACACAAAATCAATTCATCACACATGGTGGGTGATTCAATAGGCACTAAATATACTATTCAAACCATATAAACAAGGCAACGATACCCATTTCATGACTTGGACAATTATTCAAACATGGGCAACCCAAATTCAATTATCAACATGTTAATTTGATACTTAGGTTTCGTGTCTAAACTACCACTTCCAACATAATTTCCAATTCAAACATACAAACATAGGCAAATTAACGATTTTTAATTAACCAAAAACTTACCAAGTCATATGATGAACTTATAGAAGATGAAGGAGGTAAAGAGGCACTAAAACCATAGGTCACCAGAGATTCTTACCAAAAAATAGGGGTACGATCACCATCAATGGCCAGGATTATGTGGCGGTAGGGTTGGCAGGGTAGCTCTGTAAATTAGGTTTGAAATGGGGTCAACATAATTTAACCCCATTATTTATACCTTGACCGAGTCAACTGAAATCTAATGGGACTGAACTCTACGAATCCTTGATTATAGGCCATAGAGTGTTTTACGACTCATGAGTTGTGGTTTCATATAATAACCAAACCTTAGATTTCAGGATTGGGTTTCACAAACCAGTCTATGAGTCATAAAGTGATTCACGACTCGTAAAGGTGATTGTAGAACCCTTAACACTTACAAAAATTTCAGCAAACTCACTTGGGTCCACGATCCCTATTCACATTCCGTAGTTTTATCTACATATCATAAAGTTGTCTCCTGCACTGGGGTGCACAATCTTTTGCTCACTGAAATTCTGTACGAGATGGTGTATGGGTCATAAAGTGTTTTATGGTATGTTGAATTAGTCGTAGACACACTTTCCAATGCTTTTCTCAGCCAAAAATGGCTGACTTAGCCTTGTACCTACATATTCTTCATAGAACACACTATTACCCTATATGAAACTAGCCTAATATCCAAGATTACTACCTAAATACAAGATAATAAAATTCCTCTGAGTCCAAAAACTGAAAATAAACCTACAACTACACTATTACATTAAAGATCTTGTGTTTCCCCCAAGTAACGCCAGATTTATAATCGCGCCATAATATGTACAAATTGGATGCTCAGACTTCACCAATTGCCCAGACTTCACTTTTCAAACCATCTGAAAACTTCATGGACTGACAGATATTGAAGATGACTCCTTCATCATTCAATCTAAACTTGAGTTGATCGGCTTCCATATCCACTAGTGCTTGCCCAGTGGCCAGGGATAGTCTTCCCAAGAAGACTGGAACGTCGAAGTCGATTTTGCAATCTAGGGTCACAAAATCTTCACGGAATATAAACTTCTTAAAATTGACCAGAAAATTGTATAGTATCCCTATAGGCTTCTTCAACGTCCGATTAGCCATCAACAACCACATGCCCATTGGAATAGGAACTCCCAATCCTAGCTTTTTGAAAACCACAAGGGGCATCAAATTAATGCTGGCAACTAGATCACATAGTGCCCTTGAAAAATCCACATCTCCAATGGTGTAGGGTATGGTGAAAGCACCGGGATCTTCTCACTTCTTAACAAAGAATCTTGTAGCAATAGCACTGCATTGCTAAAGCTCTTAGGAGAGCTCCTGACTCACAGTGTGCTTTTTAGTAACCACATCCTTCATAGAGAAGAAGTGCTTGGACTTACCTTCCTCCTCCCTCTTTTTGATTCTTTGAGGGAAGAGAGGAGGAGGCCTAGGAAAGGGCGTCAACTTCTGTAGTGTATCAGCAACTTCGTTCACCCCATACTTGCCATGATTATCTCCTACACCTGCATCCTTGACCGCAAGTATCTCCTCTCGAATATTATCATCATCAACTGACATGGGAGGATCAATGGTGCTCTTGCCACCACGAGTAGTAACCGCCATACACTGCCCTTCATTTTTATGGTTTTGAACTGTTTTGCTAGGCATCATACCCCTCTAACGCTGATTTAGTTGAGTTGACACTTGACCAAATTTTTGTTCAAGTTATTTGATAACCATAGAATTATACTCAATTTTCTAAGTAATGTTAGAAATCTCATATTTCATACCACTTAGAGTCTCATCCTGTGTCTCAGCTTTCTTCAATAGGCCATCAAACATCTCCTTAATTCTTGAGCTTCTCACGACTGTATCGCAGTTTTGTGGTGGTATATAGGGGCCACTTCTGTACCCCTGTGACCCCAATCAACATCTCTCTCTGGACACCTATTCCTATCATAATATCCTTTATGGTTATCCCTGAAAGCTCCATGTTTGTTGAAGTTCCGACCATGGTTTCCTTGACCTTGGTGCCAATATTCCTGATTGGATCCTTGGGCGTTGGTTTGGAAACCTCCCATCTAATCAGCAACAAAACATGTGTCCTCCCCATAATAAGGCTCATCATTCATGGGTGCACATGGAGGTTGATGACCAACTTCATTGACTCGCTCCTGGTTTTGTTTCATCATTACCTCCAAACTTGTGCATATCCGAGAAAGTTCTTACATAATTTCTTCATTGACCTTTGCTTTCTCTGAACCAACACTGACAGCACACAAACTTTTGGTAGATGTTGTCTCTATGCCCTCATGCAAGATTAGTCTTGACCACACTCTCCATCCGTTCTGCAATCCTTGCGAATGGATAATCTAAAAACATGCCCCCCATGATAGTGTCATCATAAGCCTAACTACTCTCATCAAAGGCACAATAGAAGTTCTCCAGAAGGCATCAGCATATATCTTGTGGTGTAGGACACTCCACTAGCATTTGGTCAACCACTCCCAAGTAGTACTGATCGAATCATCAGGAAGTTGCTTATAGTTGTTGATATAGTCTTTCAACTTGAGATTCTTTGATCTAGGGAAGTACCTTTTCAACAAAGCCTTCTGTAATTCATCCCAGCTGGTGATCGAATTCTACAGGAGCACAGATAGCCATAACGTTGCATTGCTAGTAAGAGAAAATAGGAAGACATGAAGTACCACAACATCTATAGATAAATTTTATGTTCCCATCATGCTTTTGTAGATGAATGCAACATTGTGTAGATGGCTATGAGGATCCTCTGATTATAAGCCAGCAAATAGCCCACGGTTCTACAGCATCTGAAGCAAGCTACTCGAGCCTACAACTTTATGTCAGTCGTTACTAGTGACAATACAATAGCTCCAGTCACCTCCATAGCAATAGGATTCAACCTGTATTGATTCCACTGAAAGGCATTGGCATTAAAATCCTAAGGCTATGGAATAGTTTCTTCAAGAGGATGTGGGTTGTCATGATCAATATTTTCATTGTCGTTCCTGTTTAGAGCTGCATTGGCCGCGTTGTTGGCATTATCTTAGGCCATTCTCCTCAATGTTCTGTTGATCTTTAGGTCAAATGGAGTCAAAGGTCTGCCTAACTTCGTGTATTACTCATACACTACACCTGCACCCGATACGGAAAATAAAATAAACAAAAATGTAAAATATGGGAAATAAGGATTAACACCCAAATTACTATGAGTTAACTAAGTCTAGTCGTATTCCTTGGCAACGGCGCCGAAATCTTGATGTCGCCCAAGATACACCTCTTTTTAAGGATAAAGCAGTTGTTTTCAAGAAACAAAAACTAACAAAGGTTAGGGTCGAACCCAAGGGAATACATATACTCAAGAGAATTCAATGACTGTAATTCGAGTAGTTAACCAACTTACTTAACCAAAAAAGGGGGTTGCAATAATCAATAGATAAATCAACTAACTAACACAGAGTGAAATCAATATGGAGAGAAACAAGGCCATTATGTTTCCCATGATTCCCTAACTTAGCATCACCGGACAACCAAATTATTTTCTTCTGTGTAGCATGCAGGATGGTAAGTTAAGTTTACCAAGTCCTTTAGTCAAAGGTGAGAGGCAAATTTCAATATTAGATGAGAACACTTCAATGGAATCCTGTTAATTAGTCTCTTTTCCTATTCATCACTACCTTGCTCAAGTCAATAACACTAGGTGAGTTCTAATGTTGGCCACCATCAGAAAACAGGCAAAGCAAAGAGAGTTAATTAATACATGCATGCACACATTCCATGAATTATGAATTATTCGGTTTTACCTTGTTAGTTTTGCATTGTTCTCACAATCATAGTTGTAGATTTAGCTACTCAAGCTATGTCTTGATGCAAGAATCATGAATTGGAAGAACATAATTATGCACTTACACAATTCAATCAATAACAAGCAACTCCAACTTTAATGAGAATCACAAGATTAAAGATCAAATTGAAGTACAAGTGTTCTCTAAGACTCTTCAACATAACCTCACTATTTTCTCTTTCTAGTTACTAAGTTCTCTAGGTAATATGTGAAAAGTTATGAAAAATAACCTAAATACCTATTTACGATAAATATAATACAAGTCCTAAATGAAATATGATAATTGATAGGTACACCTAACAAAAGGGGTTTACGGGTCACATTGCATTCCATGACCCATAACCTAGGTCGTACAAAGATGCTGGGAAAATGAACTTTAAGTTTATGACACCCCTCTATGACTTGTAAAGGATTTTACAACCTGTATGGAGGTTTCATATGATGAATCTTCAGAAAGTCCTAATCTCTTATCCTCAGGGCATGAACTATTTTCAACAACTTGTAAATCACTCCATGATCCATGTGCATGTTCGTAGAATCAACTTCAAAAAATAGCTCCTTACTAGAATCGTCCATGAAACCCACTTCACGATTCGTAGAATGATCTATGGCCCGCAAAAGGTCACGTATTGTATCAAAATTCAGCAACTTCTATATTTCTTTCAAAAATCAAGGCCAAACCTAGAACCTACAAACATAACACCAAAAAACATAAAACCAATTGACATCAGATTGAGAACACACAATATTCAATGTTTTAAGCATCAAAAGTGTTGTATTTTGACAACACCTCAGGAACACGACTAAACTTGTCTAATTAAAGTAATTTGGGAATTAATCCCTATTTTCCTCATTTGACATTTTTTGTTGTCTTTGCTTTCTTTTAGGGTATAGGTGTAGTATCTTCTCAACATGCGAAGTTGAAGCATACCCTTGACTTCATTTGAGCCAGAATCCAGACAATACTGAGAAGAATGACCCAAGATAATGCAAACAACATGGCAAATTTAGCTCTGAACTAGAATGAATATGAGAATGCCAACAATGACAACCTACATCCTCCTGAGGATATTTCTCCACAGCCACAAGATTTCCATACCAATGCTTATTAGTGGAATCAATATCGGCTTAACCCTATGGCTATGGAAGTGACTGGATCTATTGTGTTTCCACTATTATCGACTGACACAAAGTTCGTGTTTCGAGTGGGTTGTTTCAGATGCTATAGAACTGTGGTTGTTCGTGGGCCTACCAGTAGAGGATATGTATAGCCATCTACACAACATTGCATTTGTCTACAAGAGTGTGATGGGAACACAAAATCTATCTATGGATATTATGGGACTTCATGTCTTCCCATTACCTCTAACAGGTAATGTTGCGCTATGGTTATCTAGCTCTTGCAGAGTTTGATTACCAGTTAGTATGAGTTGCAGAGAGCCTTTTTAGAGAGGCACTTTCGGAGATTGAAAAGCTCAAGTAGAAGGATGAAATTAACAACTTTGAGCAACTTCCTAGTGAAGCGATTAGTACTACATGGGAGCGGTTCACATAGCGCTTGAGGAGTGTCCTTGACCACAAAATTATTGATGATTCCTTGGTGGAGATCTTCTACCATGCCCTGGATTAGAATAGTCAAGCCTGTGTTGATATTATTAAGGGGGCATTTTCTTAGGTCAACTATTTGCAAGGATCTTAGATCAACTTTCCGTAAGGATCATAGAAAGAATGGAAATGGTGGTCAAGACCAATTGTGCATGGTGCAGAAAGACCGAGCATCTACCAAAAGTTAGTGCACTGTCAGTATTGTTTTGGAGCAAGCTAATAAATGAAGAAATTATGTAAGAGCTTTCCCGAATCAGTATAGTATAGAGTTGATAATGAAGCAGAATTAGGAATGAATAAAGGCAGTTGTTCATCACCCATGTACGATGATCTATACTATGAGGAGGACACTTGCTTCATTTATGATCAGACGAGGGGTTTCAGAACCAATGCCCAAGGGTTCAATCAGGTTTATTTGCACCAAAGTCAAGGAAACCAAGGTCTGAACTATAATCAAGATGGAGCTTCAAGAGACAATCGCGGAGGTTACTATGACAGGAATTAGGGCCAAGGCAGAGATGCAGATTGGGGCCGCAGAGTTGGTTACAGAAATGGTCCTTATGTTCCACAACATAACCATGACGTCGGTGCTAGTATTTCTAGAGCTGAGGAGATGTTTCACCACCTGTTGAAGAAAGCTGAAATATAGGTTGAGACTCTAAAGGGGATGAAATCTGACATCTCCAACATAAATTAGAAAATTGAATATCATTCCGTTGCAATCAAAAAGCTTGAAAATAGTTTGGTCAAGTATCAACTCAACCAAATCAGTGTCAGAGAGGTACACTGCCTAGCAAAGAAATTCAGAACACAAAGAATAAAAGGCAGAGCATCGTAGTTACAACACATGGTGGCAATAGTACCATTGATCCTCCCCTGGCAGTAGATGAGGATGATGTTCAAGAGGAGACAATTGATATTAAAGATGCGAACGACAAAGACGATCAAGGATGTGGTGATTGATGTTGTATAGGTGCCATAGAAGCTGAAACTCATTCCTAGGCCTCCTTCTCCATTCCATTCGAGAATTAAAAAGAAATAGGAGAAGCGTAATTTCAAGTACTTTCTCTCCATGCTTAAACAACTCTCTATCAACATCTCTCTCAATGAGGCATTAGAGATGGTGCCAAGGTATTGGAAGTTCATGAAAGACCTTGTCACAAAGACGCGCATTATGAGTCACAGCTCTCCTAAGAGCTTCAACATTGCAGTGCAATTGCTATGAGGTCCTTAGTTTAGAAGCAAAAAGATCCTAGAACTTTTACCATACCCTACACCACTGGCGATGTGGAGTTTGCATGGGCATTATGTAATCTCGATGCCAGCATAAATCTAATGCCCTTTTTGTTCTTCATAAAGATAAGACTTGGAGCCCTTACCTTGACGAGCATGCAACTGTTGATGGTTGATTGCCTGTGAAGAAACTTGTAGGGATACTCTACGATGTGCTTGTCAAAGTTGAGAAATTCATATTCCTTGCAAACTCTATGATCCTGGATTGCGGAGTCGACCTCAACATCCCAATAGCTACTGGTCAAGCACTAGTGGATATGGAAGTTGGTCAACTTAGATATAGTTTAAATGATGAAGAAGTTGTCTTCAATAGCTATCAATTAATGAAGAGGCCAGATGATCTAAAGAATAAGGTTTGAACACTTGGTGAAGTCTGAGTAACCAAGTTGTCTAAGTCATGCTGCGACAATAAATCAGGCACTACTTAGGAGGCAATCCAAGGTTTTTGATGTAACAATTGTAGTTGTAGCTTTATTTTTATTATTTAGACTCGTGTAATTTTTTATATTTGACTAGTTTCCTATAGGGTAACAATGTGTTCTGTGAAAAATCTGCAGGTATATGGCTAAGTCAGCCATCTTTGGTTGAGTAGGAATCAAAAAGTGCATCTATGACTGCTTCTACGAGTCGTATATTAATCTATGACTCGTATACTATCTCCTAGACACCTTTAGTAAGCAAAATGATATGCACTCCCATCCACGAGAAAACTTTGCAGTCCGTAGATAAAACTACGGGTCGTAAAGGGGGTTCGTTGACCCCAAGTAAGTTTTCTGAGTTTTTGACTAAGTGTAGGGGTTTTTATGACAAACTCTAAAAGTTATATTCTAAACAACAAATCATACATTGGTCCATGAAACCTAGTCCTCAAAACAAGGGTTTGGACCTTCTACAAAACCATGATTTACGAACCATAAAACACTCTATTGCCAATAATCTTTGTAAAGTCTAGGCCTATTAGTTTTAACTGATCTGGTCATAATATTTTTACTTCATTTGTGTCCTAATTATGAATTAGACCCACAGTAACCTTGCCCCACCTTTTCCAACCATCAGCAAAGAGTCATCCCCACCAGTTTTTAGCAAGCCTTAGAGTTTCATCGTCCCAATTCCTCCTTCAATTCCTATCATTTAATCACTCATTTTGGTAAGTGTTCAGTCTTAAAAATACCCTTTATTTACCAATTATTGTGTGATTAGGTTGAATGTAAACCATTTGGTATGGTTAATTTGAACATAAACCCATGTGTGCAGTTGATAAGTTTGAAAATTGAAATGTATAGTTGCCTACATATAAACATATGTTTTGGCTGCAAACTGGTGTACTTTCCTGGCCTCATGTTTTTGTTTGAAAAACTATGTAATCATACATCATTAGAATGAAATTCATTGTGTGCATTAAAAATTTGGTGTATAGTGGCATTTGTTTGTAGTTTTAATATTAGTTCATTCAAATGGGGTCGATAGGGTTGGGAAAGCATGTTAAATAATTTTTGATGGGGTATATGTACATGTATCATGTGGCAGTGTTGGTGTTTTTGTATGTATCATGTGGAGTGTGTGCATATTGCTTCTATGTTGATAGAGTAGGTTGAAAAAGTTGTATTGGTCCGTATTTATGGATATAGAAACTCAGGTGAAACTCAGGTGACTGAGTTTTCTAGTCTACAAACGTCTTTTATGGTACATGGAACATTCCATGAGCCATAATTGCCCCTCGTATGAAATTCCAGAAACCTGAAGTTTCTGAGAACCCATCAGACAAGACCTTCTATGAGGTGTAAAACACTTTGCATCTCGTAGATAGGTCTCATGGATCCATGCCTACAAAAGATTCAAACACTGGAATCATCTATGCTCAGTCTACAACTCGTACCTAGTCTGTAGATGCCATTCCAATGAACAATTATTGTGAACCCTATTTTTGTGAGAGACTTTTATGGCTTATTGTCTGCATTACAGCACATAGAGGTGCTTTGTTAGAACCTTATGTAATCAAGTCTGATAAATTGTTGTATTCCGCTTCTTTATCTATAAGGCTGACCATATTGCGTAAATGTCTATGTTTAAGATACTGTGTCCCCAAAGCTGAGATATGAGGAGATTAAAGCCATGCAGAGGAGGCTCAGAGATAAGACCTCAGTGGAGGAGAAGACCCACATGGTTAGTCAATCAATCAAGGAACTTAGAGTCCGACCTAAGCCAAATGCTGATAGACAATAGACACGGGCTGACACCAGACTTGGGTAGACCCAGTTTAGGCTATTGTATTTTGCACACCCCAGTTTGACAAGAGAGAGAACGACAATAAGAGCTCCATTCAAAAGACTCCATGTGGAGATGAGTAAGATGCAGAGTCAGGATCTAGCGATGAGTTAGAGATAGAGTCCTCTGTCGTACCACCATAGACATCACCATCACCTCCTGATGCTCTCACCAGTTGGTGGTGTGTTACGGGCATACAGGATATCTAAACAGAGGACATGCAGATTAATGAGCGGGGTGAACTATAATGCTCCATTTATGAGGAGCCCTGGGTCATGTCCTTCAAATTAGACAGTGTCCCCAGTTTGTAGGGCGCCATCACCACATACGGACTCTAGTGGCTGACCAAACCACTAGGGAGGTACTCCTTAACGATAGTATGGGAGTTCTACACATCCTATGCAACCAAAATTCTCATCACTCTTCCCAAGGAGAAAAAGCCCCTCGCTCAGCCCAAATTCATGCAGACAAGAGTAAAAGGGCAATAGGTTGATATCTCAGAGACTACCATCTGCTTCATATTGTTCAGGCCTAAGTTCCTAGCCCCTAGATCCACAACAAAGTTTGACAATAAAGTGCAATAGACCACAGACTTGGGTCTGATGAGAGACTAAAGCCGCAGAGCCAGCTTGATGAGATAGATGGCCAACTTGTTTGCTGAACAGAGGCCAGAGCCTACATGGATGGCCACTCATTCGGAGCCTATTGTGAAGGATTCCGTCAGTGTTTCTTCCAAATTTTTATGGGCTGTTATGAGGTCACGGATCCGGTCGATGCTTGTAGATAACACTTTGACACCAGAGCATACAGTTCTATTTTCCAGTATCTTTGTTGTCTATGAGCTAGATTGGGTCAGCCTCATTGCAGTGCGGATCCTTGAGGCATCCTTAAAGAGGTCAACCTCTATCCCCTTCCCATGCTTGATCTATAGACTCTGCCTAGAATGAGGGGTGGATAATCTACGTCAGTGGACTCACTAATCGAGGTCCACCAAACTTTTAATGCCAACCTGATTAAGGCTTAGGAGAACCCAATGGTACTCCGGCAAACAATGCACCTGCCAATTTCCATGTGAGGGATGTTTGCCCTAGAGCCACCTCCTGAGGTTCCACTTACCACCACCACTATTACCAATACAGAGGAGAGGCCTCCACAGATTGAGATAGATATAGAAAGGGTGCCCAACACTGCTACTCCTGCACCACAGGCCACTTCTACATAGATAGCACTCACGGGCACGGGTTATGAGTCCGCACTTTATGTCATGGTAGAGCAACTAGCCCACACCGAGTCTCGGTTGACTCAATTAGTTCAGCAGATCAAGCTCTGGGTCCGCCAGGTGATTATGGAGTTCGAGGGACGCATACAGGCCTACATGATCACTACTATTCAGGATAGACTTGCAGTAATGGATGTGCACATTGATACTTTTGAGTTGAGGGTCTACAAGAGCTTGAGTACAACACAGCCCAAAGATATGATGGTTGTACAGATGGAGATCTAGAAGCTCTAGGCCGATATGACAACAGCTCTAGCCGCACTAGTAGCATTCCAACAAACTGTGCCTCCAGTGCTGGTGGTGGACTTATTTTCTTTTGAGGAGCTTTCACTGCATTCCCACTGGAAGAGGACCCACACTAATGATGATCTAGATATAATACAGTTATATGCAAGGCTAACAGAGCAGGAGGAGCTAGAGCTTGTCTTGTGGCAGTTGAGAAAGAAAGAGGAGACACGATAGGCTCGTGAGCTCAAGAGGGTGAGGGGTATTGGCCCCTCCAGTTGTGGTACTCAGAATAAGGTTGCCACCATGCAGGTTGAGGGTGGTCAAACTCAGCCAAAGACTGACGCTTAGGCACCCAGGTATGCCTTTTCACCTCGATACTTGATTTTATATTTTTGTGTGCATTGAGAATAATGTAGCTTATTTTCGATGGGGTGTGGGTAGTTATAGGCCTTAATGAAGTTCGAGTAGCCTTGGTCTATAACTATCCCAAATTTTGAATCTTAGTAGTTTTCTTGCCGATGTTAGTTTTCCCCATGGATATTTAATTTCTATTGAACTAATAAGTTTAGGATGTTTAAGTAGTATTGGTAGCATATAGTACTGATATTTGTGGAACATATGTGTTTTTGTGTTTTTTGTAGCAAATGATACCTACCAAATTTTTTATTAGTTAGTGTAGATAGCAACCATGCATGTTTAATTGTGTTGACAGTGCTTGTTTTGATAAGTGAAGATAAAATTAATAGTGTAATCAGTGTCATGTGAGTGTGAGGATAACTTGCTCCATTCATGTATTGTGTATCAATTCAGAACTTTCTTTGATACTCTGATTTAGACTTTAGGTTAGTTGGTTAGGAAAAGATCTTAGGACATTGTTCATGACAGTCCACATAGCCTAAATGACAAACCAAATATGTAAAATATCCCTTATTCCTAATGTTTGATCCCGATATATACCTTTTTTGGTAATAAACTAAGTGACCTAGCCTTATTAGATGTAAAATCTTGAAATTGGCCTTGGTCCTTCCTTGAACATTGTGCACCTTGAGTTGAAGGTGAAAGCAAAAGTGGCCCTGGTTCTAAGGTTAGATAATGTGAATCTCAACTCCGTCTAAAAGCCTAAGTTGAGGGTGGCTGGTGTAACGGTAAAACTCAAAATAAGGGGGAAAGTGATGTTGCCCAAGTTACACCTCCTTCTTTAGGATAAAGCAGTCGTTGTCAAGAAATAGAACCTAACCAAGGTTAGGGTACAACCCAAGGGAATATATAGACTCAAGAGAATTCAATTATTGTAATTTAAGCAATTAACCATCTTACTTCCCCAAGGGGAGGGGTTTGCAATAATCAATGGAAAATAAACCTAACTAACACAAGAGTGAAATCAATATGGAGAGAAACTAGGGTATTGTGTTCCGTGTCATTTTCTAACTTAGTATCACCGGATAACTTGATTATTTTCTAATGTGTAGCATGCACGATGGTAAGTTAAGTTCACCAAAACCTTTGGTCTAGATGAGAGCCGAATTTCAGTACATGACTTGGCCCATCTCCGTAGTGTACAGTACTAACCCTTAACTATTAGTCCCAGTACAACCTCTCTTGTCCTAGTTTGTCTGGTCAGTAACACTAGGCGGGTTTTAATGTTGGCCACCACTAGAAAACATATAAATGAAGAGAATTAATTAATACATGTATGCATAGTTTTCAAGAGTTATGAATTAGTCAGTTTTACTTTGTTAGTTCTTCATGGTTACCAATACCTAGTTGTGGATTTAGCCACTCATGATTTATGTAGATGCAAAACTCGTGATTTTGAATAACATAATAGAGCACTTAAACAATTGAATTAAGAAAAAGCTAATCAAACTTCAAAGAGAATCACATGATTAAAGGTGAAATCAAAGAACAAGTGTTCTAAAAACTCTCAAATGTTATCTCACTATTTTTCCACTCTAATTCTAAGGTTCTCTATGTACTATGCATAAACTTATAACATATAACCTAAAACCTATTTATAATATTCAAAATACAAGTCGTAAACATAATAGGATAACTAGGTTGGCATGCCTCACGAATAGATTTATCAGCCATAATGCATTCCACGGCCCATAATTATGGTCATACAGTGTTGTTGTAAAACTAGACTTCAAGTCTTCGACACCCCCTCTACGACACGTAAAGTGGTTTATGACCCGTAGAGAGGTTTCATTTGATGAATCTTCAAAAAGTCTTAATCTCAAATCCTCAGGGCACAAACCATGTTCTACGAGTCATAAATCATTCCATGACCTGTCTGTATGTTCACAGAGAAACTTCAGAAAATCAGCCCCTTATTGAAATTATCCACGAAATCCACGTCACAACCCGTATAGTGACCTATGTCCCATAAAGGGTCTCATACTGCATTGAAAAATTAGCAACTTCTTTATTTTCTAGTAATTTCTGTAATTTCATCTTTTTGATGAAATTCAGTTAGCCATACTGATTAACTCTCTTTCCCAGCGAACTCACATTTTTTTGGTGAAATCGTGTTTTTATCAATTTCCCAGCAAACTAGTGTTGTTCATCTCGTTCTTCTCCAGCTACAAGAAATCCAGCGGGACCCTACCATTACAAGAGTTTTTTGATCAACAATAGCTAGATTCCAAGACTCCAGGATGAAGTGTTCGGCCAGAAGCAGATTCCAAAAATAAGGCAACTATTTTTCCATGAAAATGAACCTAAGTTCTATCGTTCCTCCCCTTTCTCAACTTCTTGACTGTAGTACTTCATTTGTTAGTTCTTTTCTCCTGATCAGCTTTTCATATTATTTTTTGATCTATTTAATTGTGTATTTCTTGCTCACCATCAAAGTTTTGGATTTTTGCTGCCAAACTCTTCTCTGTATAATATTTTTGGCCTGTAATATTATTATCAACTGTTCTTACCTGTGGGGTATCATCTGTTCACTGTAAATCAAAATTATCTACTTAAAACTACTGTTAAATTTACTCTCAAATTTTCTACTTGATTAGTGTGTAATTGAAATGTGTTTCCTTCATTTACCTATTTGTTCGTTGTAGAACTTACTACTATCCATTGTAAACTTTTTTTTTGTTTAGAGTTTATTATTGATTATTGAATATTGCATATTATCCTTAGTGTGTATTTCTTGATTTGTATCTTTTTTATCTTTGTATCTTAGTGAGTTATTGGTTCTTAGTTTAATGATGTCGGGATCTAATGGTGGATTAGGATCATGTCATTCGTTGGGGTTGGAGGTAAGGGGTAGGGTTTGGGGTGGTAAGAGGGGCACGGGATTATCTATGTTAAGGTTAGGGTCATGGAATATAGAGTCACTTATAAGGAAATCCATAGAGCTAGTGAAGTGTCTTAAAAGGAGACATACTAATGTAGCACGTGTTCAGGAGACTAGAAGGGTAGGGACCAAAGCTCAAGATGTAGATGGATTTAACCTACGGTACTCGGGTGGTTGTAAGGATAGAAATGGTGTAGGGATTCTAGTAAACAAGGACTTCAGGAAATATGTGGTGGAGGTTAGGAGATTTAACGATAGGCTGAAGTCAATTAAACTTACGGTTGTTAGACATGTAGTAAATGTGGTTAGTGCTTATGTGCCTCACGTGGGCCTGGATGAGGAAGTCAAAAGCCTCTTTTGGGAAGATTTTCATGAGGTGGTGAGAGGCATTCTAGAGACAAAAATACTCTTCATTGGGGAGACTTTAATGGGCATTTTAGGGCAACCACTAGTGGGTTTGAAGATGTCCATAGAGGCTTTGGTTTTGGGGAGAGGAATGGAGGTGGTACGTCTCTCTTGGATTTTGCCAAAGCCTTTGAGTTAGTTATCGCTAACCTATGTTTCTTGAAGAGGAAGAATCACTTGATTACCTTTCGTAGTATGGTAGCTAAGACTCAAATTGATTACTTACTTCTCAGGAAGGGCAATAGAAGCTATTGTAAGAATTGCAAGGTTATTCCGAGTGAAAATATCTCCACTCAGTATAGGCTTCTAATGATGGATTTAGAGATTATGAGACAAAACAAGAAGAAGGTTATTAGTACCCAACTAAGGATTTGAGGGGGACGCCTGACCCTTGCCCTTTCACGAGAGTGGAAGAAAAGTTGAGTAACTCAGATGCTTGGAATAGTGGCAAAGGTGTGAAGAATATGTGGGACTCTACTGTTGGTTGCATTACAAAGGTAGCTACATAGGTACTTGGGGTTTCGAGAGGGACCTTTGGTGGACATCAAGGTGATTGGGGTAGAATGACGAAGTTCAGGGCAAAGTGAAAGTTAAGACGGTTGCGTATATGAAGTGGTTAGATTGTAGGGATGACGATGAAAAGCGATGACTTAAGGATATATATAAGACAGCTAAGAAAGAAGTGAAGATGGTAGTAATGAGTGCTAAAGACAACAGTGTTTGAGGAGGGTGAAAAAATAGAAAGGTGGGGAGAAGAGATTCTACAGGCTCACTAAAGAGAGAGAAAGGAAAGCTCACGACCTGGATCAAGGGAAGTGAACTGACCCGAAAATATGCCCGAAAATGTGCCTCAAAATGCCCAAAATTTTATGTTCCATTTATCTCAAACTCCATGCAAGATATCAAAAATCTAACTTCATATTCTTGTTCGAGGGGTCAAAATTAGGGGAAAAAAGGTCTATCCTCAATTTTATAGCAATCAAATCACAATTTTAATTTTTTGAAATCTTGATTTCCAAAATCGATCAGCGACAGGGCAGCGACGCAAGCTATCATCGACCAGTGCAAATTTTTCCTTTGCAATAGTCTGCATCACGGACAAGACACAAACCAATGTATTTTGTTTCCAGTGATTTTTATCTTGGTCCAAGGCTATTGGGTCTTGGGCCTAAGTGTTCCCAAACGTACTTTTACCTATACCTAGCCTTATTTTACCCTCGTATCATCCTGAACATTCTCCTTTACTCACTCAAGCACTTAGACTAATATTTCTATCAAGATTCAAGTCCCAAAACCCTTATGCGGATAAGGAATTCCTTCATGCTTCATGTCTCCATTAAAGACCTCTGTAAGAAATTCTTCAAGATCAATGTATGTGGTGTTGAACCATTGGGTCCTTCCACATATGGTGCCTAAGCCTCCCTTTTACTTAAAATTCATGATTTAAATGTTGATTTAATTATGGGTCTTGATAATTATAAATTTCAGTATACAGTGATTTGGGGTTTATGAAAGTATGATTGTTTTAGTATGTTTTAAGCTATAAATCGTGGACCTAATGTAAGAATTGATGAGGGGTTTTGATGTATATTGCTTGAGGGTGTTGCAAGGTTTTGATTGATGGTTTTAAAATGGATTTTATTGCATGATTCATTCTTAAATTGCATACACTAACACTATACGCCCGCCAAGAGTTTGATAAAATGTATGGCAAGGGTTTCTTGAGGAATTTAAGGTCCAATGCATGTCTTATGAGTTGAATAGTGTTATGATTATTATATGATGATGAAACAATGATGGTATGATGATAAATTAATGGTATGCATATGATGTCTAATGATGAGAGAAAATGTGGGTATATGATGACCTTGTGATGATGAAAGTATATTATATATGCGTTGAATTCATAAAAAGTATCTATGATGTTGCTAGTCAATCACCTTATTGAGGGGCTGCCAAGCCTCTATCACATTTTCGAGATGGTTCCAAGTCTCAATCACATTGTTAAGAGGGTGCCAAGTCTTAATCACCTTGACGAGAGGGTGCTAAGCCTCAGTTGCCTTGTTGAGGGGGTACTAAGCCTCAATCACCTTGACGAGGGGGTGTCAAGACTCAATTGCCATGTTGAGGGGGTATCAAGCCTCAATCACCATTCAATGAATGGTGTGCGTTGGTGTTGGGAAGTAGCTCAATTGGTCTATGATGATGGTCTATTCCTATGCATGCTCTAATTCCATATAAGCATATGATTCACTAACATGTTTTACTTCAAGAAGCATTTATACATGTTACATTGATAGTATGTCATCCATTGTCTATGTTTATTATTTTGCCTATGATGTCTATCTCTTGTTGCATTACATCCCACATACTTAGTACATCCAAACGTAATAATGCATACTCTATGCCTACATGATGTTACCATTTAAGAACCGGAGCTCCATTTGATCATCATTCTCCTCCATGTGGCTAGTGAAATATAATCAAGCTCGTTGGTGAGTTGTAGTACCCCACATCTTACGATACTAATACTTTACAAATGAAACATGATATGGTTTGGTTGAATTAGCGCCCATTTTTAAAAGTACTTCAATCTCATGTTATAGGGAGATATGTGCGTCTAACACTTAAGAGGGTCAAGTGTATACAATTTTTGTGCCAAATTTAGGAGATCACGACACTTAAAAAAGTGAGACAATTGAGGTGCTTGTAGGACTTAGGAAGCTAGTAGGTGAGTCACCTACTTTTAGCTTAAATTGCTAGCAAAACGGAGACGAGGACCGACATCGAATTTGTCCAAGTCCGATTATGAATAAAGTCTGTGTTAAGGGTGTAACTTTGGCCCATGATTTAGCATCATAAATGGAATATACTTTCAGACCAATAAGGATACCAAAAGGGTCCAACTACATCACAACCCACTTGACTAATTGGGCCCAAAACTAAGGAGAAAAGTGAAAAATGGACAGCCAAGGCCCAACCAATTTGAACCCAATAAGGCCCAGGTGAAAGGGGAAAGAAGTTGCATCAACAACTTAGTAAAGTAAGTCTAGAAGTGCCTTAGTAGGTTGGCCAAAGTCCCCCTTTAAAAAGGGTTTAAAACAGCTCCCATAAGCCATTCTAACTTGAACAAAAAAAATCAGATTGTCTTCCAAGTTTACTCTCAACTCTTTCTTGAATTTACAAGCATCCACAAGAGACTTTAAGGGTTCTTGTAGAAGCCCTACACCTTGAAGGTAAAGGTAAGTAATTATAGTTTTGTGTTTAGTAAGGTTTCTTCATGAAAAACAAGAGACTATGTTGGGTAGGTATATGCTAAAAATTTTGGACAGTATGTGTTCCAAGATGTTATACATTTTTTCTTGTTTATTTGGAAGATTTTCTCTTTTTGGTTTGATTGATTATGTAGGGTGGCTACTGTTATTAATGAGTATTGATACTTTAATGGTGTATAAAGGCTGTTGCACCACTTTTACAAACTGCAAAAGTGAGTTCTTATAGGATATCGAAATTGTGTTCTTAGTACGAACTTGTAGGCTGATGGATTGAAGGCTATTACCTCACATACTTCATGAATGCTTTGGTACTATTCTAAGATTGTTTTAAGTCTATTTTTATGTAAATATATGTTGAGCACAGTTTGGGTAAAGTTGAAATAGGTTTGGTATTGTTGACGTTAAAATGTAGCGAAGGGATGTAACGTTATGCCGCCTATTTGTATGTTACGTAGAATTGTTAAGTGTTGTGCTTTGTGGGCTGTTATAAGACTGTTATGGCACTAAAATAGGCTGCACGAGATATGTATAGGAGAATGTGTATTAGAAAATACGATTAGAGGCGAAAAGGTTGAAGGAATATGCTCGGGTTTACAATTATACGCTTGCTGTCCATATGTTATTTTTTTATGAGATTAGGCTGCCAAAATGTGTCTATTGGCTTCTAATGATCGTGTTATCACGTACTATGTTATATATAAATATTTGGAGTAAGGGAAGATAATCTTGAGGTAATAGCGAGGTCGTACAGCGAGGTATGTAAGGCTACTTGAGTTCATATTATTTGGGATGAAACATATATCCCACCTTGGCACATAAAGGCACTTACCAACTCTGACACAACTATTAACCATGTCTCAACTCTTTCAAATGTTCATATTCTCCCATACAAAGTCACCTTTAAATCTGCATACATACTTGGATATCGAGATACACTAATTCATTCTACTAAATAAAGTTCATGTGTTGTTCTACCTCCTATGCATTTCATTATTTGTGTAACTTACTCCTTTCTTTGGGGTGTTGTCTTTTATGAGTATTGACATGTCATATGTTGTATCTATAGTCCTACAGCTGCAATATTACGACCACCAAAATAATCATCTTAAAGGTAATTAGAAGATAAAGTAAATTATATTGCTTATTGATGGGTGGTAACCCGAGGGGCGGAAGAATTACCTAGCCAAGGTCGATCTTATCACGGGGGGTAACCCAAGGGGTGAAAGGAAAAGACTAGCTAGGGTCGATCCCGATATAGGTTTACCACTGATTATTTGGTCATTTGTATTACTTGTCATGCACAGACTATACAGTAAAGGTAAAGTAATAAAAAGAACATAGAGTACATGATCCCACAGTATAACTAAAGGTGGTTCTCTTATCTTACACCAGTACATAGTCTCATTTGAGTTGTTATTTCATACATAGTATTTCCTGCATTACATATTTAATACATTATCTCATATTGATGTCCCTTACGGGGGACCTATATTTCATGCTGCAGGTACAGGTGCTAGTAGATCTCCTCAGTAGGAGTACAGGATATCTAGTTGTTGTTACCAAGCTCCAGGTTGCTTCAGAGCTTTGTGCATCTAGAGCTTATATTTCTGTATTGTATAGTTAGTTAAGGTGGGGCCTATCCCGACCCTTATCAAATATTTTTCTTTATCTATAGGCTTTGTAGACTATGTAAATTAAAATGTGGTCATGTCTCATACTTTGAACACTGTGGCCCGAATTGCCTAGCCATATGCATCTCCTTTTGGCTTGTCATCACTGTTTACTTTCTTAAAGGCATGTCGAATGTAGGAATCCCTTATAATATGTATAGAAAGTGCGTAGATATAGGTTGGTTCTCCTGGGCCTTATCTGCAATGGCTACCAATCTGCTCTAACGGGACTTTGGACATGACATGAGTTCTCATCTCCGAGGGAAATATCTATGTTCTTATGTTATGTATTTAAGGCTATCTTTCCTTTTTGGGTACACTTGACTATGAGGGTGTGCGCAGTTACTTGTCTTGGCCCCTGCTAAGTTTTATGTTAGAGGTATTGTTGGAAAAAATATGTCTTATGCTTGACCTTTGACTCACTTATGATATCCAAGCTATTTAAATATGATTCTGTCTCCCTTAGTCCCAATTTCCCTTGTTTATGTTTCTTATGTCATTTTATCTTGCTTCCGCAACCAATGATGTGTGATGATATGTAATGAGGCTTATTTGGGGTTCCTTCAGGTTCCCCATTCGCCGATCACGTCTAGGCCCTAGTCTTGGGTCATGACAGAGATGGTATCAGAGCAGCAGGTCTATAGATCCTCAGAGTTCAACACACCACGTCGATTAGAGTCCTATTCATGGTTGTATTGTGCACCACAACTATGAATAGGAGGCTATGAGATGTTTTAAGAAGCGTTTCCATTCTTCATTTTCTAAGTCGTGCTATAGAGTTGTAGTGAGTTTTTCCCCCTAACGATTGTTCCTTTCTATGCTTGGACGTGCCTGACATTTGAGGAAGAAGGGATAAAACTCCCGAGGATTAACATACCAATAGTGAACTCCGGGATGCTCTCACTATGCTTGCTCAAGTGGTGGCCAACCAAGTCAACGTAGGGACCCAAGCCCCTCATGTTACTATCCTGGGAGCTAGGGTAAGGAACTTCTGAGGATGAATCCTCCAGTGTTCTATGGGTCAAAGGTGGATGAAGATCCACAAGAGTTCATTGATGAGGACTGTATGATCTTGAATGTCATGGGTGTTGGGCCAAAGGAAAAGGCAGAGTTGGCGGCGTACCAACTCAAAGGGATAGCACAAATATGGTATGATCAATGGAAGGGGGAGAAGGGAAATGGTTATGTGGTGCTTTGGGAGGAGGTGAAATGGGCGTTTCTTAATCAATTTTTCCCTCTTGAGCTTAGGGATGCTAAGTTGGTAGAGTTCTTGAACTTGAAACAAGGTGCTATGAGTGTGAGAGAGATTGCCCTCAAGGTTAATCAACTTTCAAAGTATGCTCCTCATTTGGTAGCTGATCCTAGATCTAGGATGATAAGTTTGTGATGGGGGTCTCTGACTTGTAGAGTGAAGAATGTCAGTTCGCCTTGCTAATTAGTAACATGGACTTATCCCGCTTGATGACTTATGCCAAGCAAATGGAGGAGAAGTAGTTGAGGAAAAGAAAGGGTAATGAGGCCAAAAGGGCTCTATTTGATGGTGGCTCCCAAGTCTAGAGTCTGGTGGTGCTTCAAATAAGAGGATTACTATTTATGGGGTGACCAACTCAAGGGGGTAAGATGGCTATGAATGGAGAACTAATCCTAGGTCTCCAAGGTATGAAAGGTACCATGGTGGGCCATGTTTGAGGAAGACCAATGCTTGTTATAGTTGTGGAGAGGAGGGTCACAAGATAATAGATTATCCTCTTAGGCGTAAAAAGGGTAGAGATGGTGAGGTTGATCAAGGGGATGCTCCAAGATGTATTCAGTTCTATGCTCTTCAAAGGAGGAAAGAAGTGGATGAGGCACCCAATGTTGCTATTGGTATGTTAAAGTTTCCTTGACTTTTAGATGTGTGCATTATTAGGGTCGGTGTGGGATTGTTTTTTTCTTTATTCTTTTGATGGCTAGAAAGTCCATAAATGTTGAGCCGTGTTCATATTGCATTAGGTTTTTTCTTGTGACTTTTGGAGTTGGTGTGGTGGTTTTGATGTTATACTTGGGGTGAGATAATTGCATGCATGTTGCATCTTCATGGATGATAGTACCCGTAGAGTTAGATTTCGACTCCCAATGAACCCGTCTTTGGTGGGAGCGTGTCAAGAGGTAGCAAAAGAGATAGGTCCGTCTTTTTCTTAAGGTTTGATTGATCTCTAAGGGTTGCCCATGTTCTTATTGCGTAAAAGTCTTGCCTTATAATCCTCGTTGAACTTAGCTTGATGTGTTAGAGGTCTTGGGGTAATTTGGGCTACTTGTATAGCATGTTTTAATGAATGTAGAACCCGTAAGGTTGTAATATGATGGTTGAGGATGGTTGGTCTATTTGGTCAACTACAATAGGTTATTCGCTTCACTAAGATTGATCCTTGGCTTGAGATTTGTCCCCAAGTGAGCATTAGTACTATTGGTGGAGTTATTTGGTTGAATCATGCATTGGATATGTTTATGGATTTCATGAATAGGGTCTTTAATCCCTACCTTACTATGCTTGTGGTGGTCTTTGGTGTTGGAGTATGGATTTAATTAGAGCTTGTGAATCCCTTTGGGGGTAGTGTGTAAGTCTTGGATGATGGGAGGTTGTTTGCAAAATATGATAGGTATGAACGAAGGATAATAACAAAGTGGCTAGAATTCTTTAAGGGTCATGATATGGATGTATATTATTTTCCCAGTAAGGCTAATGTTGTGGTCGCTGCTCTAGGTAGCCTAGCGTTGGAGGAAGTTGAGCATGGTGGTGTAGTATTCTTGTTGTCTCCAAATCTTCTTTGGTTGAAGAGGCTTAGTTTAAGTAAGGCCTTGATTTCCTCCTTATTAGAGTTGGAAGTTTTGGGTAAGAAGATGATAGAGTGGAGGTTGTCTCTTAAGGGGGGGATGGTGGTTCGTGGCAACAAGTGGAATTGGTGTGGTTAAGGTTGACAAATGAGTTATGGTTGTGAGTCCTTTTACAGTATAGAGGAAGTTGGTAAGGTTGTATGTGGATGGGATTTTCCTAGGGATATGATTATGATTTGTTCGATTCTTGATGTTTCTTAGTTGAGGAGATGTGTTGGAGCCTCTAGTGCTATAGAACCCTATGAGATGGTGGGTGATGTGGAGGATACATTGACTTAGTATTAGGTCCTAACTGAGGTGTGGATGGATGAGTGAAGAAGTTGACTAATATTGATATGTTGTTCATCAAGGCCCTTTTGGTGGAGTTGTTTAAATGTGATATTTCATTCTTGTTGGGGCTAATTTGCTCATGACTACTCTTGTCTTGTATATCTCTTTTACATTCGGGGCCGAATGTTCCCAAGGGGGAGATATTGAAATGACCCAAAAAATTACCCGAAAGTGTGCCTCAATATGCCTAGAATTTTAAATTCCATATATCTCAAAATCCATGTGTGATATCAAAAATCTGAATTTTGTATTCTTGTTCAGGGGGTCAAAATTAGGGGGATTAGGTTCTAACCCCGATTTTAGAGCAATCGAATCACAATTTCAGTTTTCCAAAATCTTGATTTCCAGAATCGATCCGCGACAGGGCCGCAATGCGCAGCTATCATGGACCAGTGTAAATTTTTCTATAGGTGGACCCAACACGGACCTATGTATTTTGTTGCCTGTGATTTTTACCTTGGTCCAAGGCTTTTGGATCTTGCGCCTAAGTGTTCCCAAACGTGTTTTTACCTAATGCCTAGCCTTATTACACCCTCATATCATACTAAACATTCCCTAATACTCACTCAAACACTTAGACTAATATTTCTCTCAAGAATCAAGTCCAAAACCCTCATCTGGATCTAAGGAATTCCTTCTGTCTTGAAGTCTCCATTAAATTCCTCTTCAAGAAATTCTTCAAGATGAAGGTATGTAGTGTTGAACCATTGGTCTTTCACCTATGGTTCCTAAGCATCCTTTTTACTTAAGTTGCATGATTTAAATATTTATTTACTTATGGGTCTTGATTATTATATATTTCACTTCATAGTGATTTTGGGGTTATGAAAGTATGATTGTTTTAGTATGTTTAGAACCATAAATCTTGGATCTAATGTAAGATTTGATGAGGAGTTTTGATGTATATTGCTTGAGGGTGTTGCAAGGTGTTGATTGATGGTTTTACAATGGATTTTATTGCTTGATTTCACTCTTGAATTGCATGGTTTTACAGTAGCACTACACACACCCCAAGTGTTTGATAAAATGTCTGGCTAGGGTTTCTTGAGGGATTGAAGGTCCAATGGATGTCTTATGAGTTGAATAGTGTTATGATGATTATATGATGAAGAAACGATGATGAATCAATAGTATGCATATGATGTATAATGATGAGAGGAAATGTAGGTATATGATGACCTTGTGATAATGAAAGAATGTTATATATGTGTTGAATTCATGAAAAGTATCTATGATGTAGCAAGTCAATCACCTTGTTGACGAAGCCTCAATCACCTTGTTGAGAGGGTGCTAAGTCTCAATCACCTTATTGAGAGGGTGCCAAGTTTCAATCACCTTGACGAGGTGGTGCCAAGCCTCGGTTGCCTTGTTGAGGGGGTACCAAGCCTCAATCACCTTGATGAGGGGGTGTCAAGCCTCGGTTTCCTTATTGAGGGGGTATCAATCCTCAATCACCATTCAAGGAATGGTATGCCTTGGAGTTGGGAAGTAGCTCAATTGGTTTATGATGATGGTCTATTCCTATGCATGCTCTAATTCAATATAAGCATATGATTCACTAACAAGTTTTACTTCAAGCAGTATTCATACATGTCATATTAATAGTATGCTATCCATTTTCTATGTTTATGGATTTTGTATATGATGTCTATCTCTTATTATATTGCATCCCACATACTTAGTACACTCAAAACATACTAACGCATATTGTATGCCTACATGATGTTACCATATAGGAATCGGAGCTCCGTTTGGTCATCATCCTCCTCCACGTGGCTAGTGATATCTAATCAATCAAGTTGGTGAGTCCTCATGTCCGAGAGTAATATATATGTTCTTATGCTATGTATTTAAGACTATCTTTCCTTTTTGGGTATACTCGACTATGAGGGTGAGCCAGGTTACTTGTGTTGGCCCCTGCTAAGTTCTATGTTAAAGGTGTTGTTAGACAAAATATATATTATGCTTGAGCTTTGACTCATTTATGGTATCTAAGATATTTAAATATGATTCTCTCTCCCTTAATCCCAATTTCCCTTGTTTATGTTTCTTATGCCATTTTATCTTGCTTTCGCGACTAAGGATGTGTGATGATATGCAATGAGCCCTATTTGGGGTTCCTTCAGGTTAGCCATTTGCTTGTCACATCTAGGCCATAGTCTTGGTTCGTGACATGAAGTGCATCAAGGATGAGGAGTGAAACGACACAAAAAGTGCCCAAAAATGTCCCTCAAAGGTGCCCAGAAATTTAATTTCCATATATCTCAAAATTCATGCTTGATATCGAAAATCTGACTTCATATTCTTGTTCAAGGGGTCAAAATTAGGGGGAAAAGGATCTAATCCCAATTTTAGAGCAAACGAAGAGCAATTTCAATTTTCCAAAATTTCGATTTTCAGAATCGATCCGCGATAGTGCCACAATGGGTAGCTATCACAGACTAGTGTAAATCTATCCTCCACGATAGGTCTGTATCGTGAACCTATGTAAATTCTGCCCAGTTATTTTCCTTGTGGTCCAAGGCTTTTAAGTCTTGAGCCTAAGTGTCCCCGAATGCGAATATACATATACCTAGCAGTTTTTCACCCTCATATCATTTTAAACATTCCCCAATACTCATTCAAGAACTTAGCCAATATTTTATCTCCTAAACTCAAGTCTCAAAACCCTCTCTGTATCTAAAGATTTCCTTTCAAGCTTCAAGTCTCCACCTCCAATCTTCATCAAGTTTGTCTTCAAAGCTAAGGTATGTGGGTTTCTTTCATGAATTCCTTTTACCGATGATGTCCAAGCTTCCTTTTCTTAAAAATTTCATTATTTAAAATTGATTTACTCATGCGTCTTATTTATTATGAAAATCACTACACATTATGTTGGGATTTATGAAATTGTGACTATTTTGCTATATTTGGGGCCATGAATATATGGTCTATGGTGAGGATTGATAAAGGGTTTTGATGTATATTTTTTGAGAGTTTTACTAAGTACTTAATGATGGCTTTACACAAATTTTTCTAGCAAGATTTCCCTGTTGAATTTCATGGTTTTACTAGCATTACACACCATCTAAGTGTTTGATAAAATGTCCACTTATGGATTCTTGAGGAATTAAAGGTCCTATGCATGTCTTATGAGTTGAATGACTATATGATGATGAAGTGATGATGAAATGATGATGATAATGAATTTATGTATATGGTGTTGAAAGTAGTGCATATATATATATATATATATACACGAATTTATCTCTATATAGTGTTGGGATGACCAAGCCTAGCTCGGGGTTTGTAGGCTTGGATAACTTATGGATGGGTTAGTACCTTGCTCGACTAGTTTGTGGGGTAGTAGGCCTAGGTAACCTTGTTGGGGGTTGGTACCCATCAACATTGTTGGGGGTTGGACCCATCAACCTTGATGGGGGTTTGTACTCTGTCAACCTCCGAGGGGGAGGGAGTTTGTACTCCATCAACCTCGATGGGAGGTTTGTACTCCAACAACCTTATGAAGGGGTTCATACCTCATGCGCATATCTAATGGGTGGTAGGCCTTGGCTTGCACTATATTGGTCACTCCTTACACTCGTATTATGAACTATTCAAGCATGGTTTTACTTCAAACATCATTCATACATGCCATATTGTTAGTATGTTATTCATTGCTTATGATTATGCATTTTTCCTTGATACGTACCTTTTGTTGCATTGCATCCTACATACTTTGTGCATTCAAACGTACTAATGCATACTCTATCCCCAAATTATGTCACTATATAGGAACTGGTGTACCACTTGATCATCCTCCGGCATGTGGATAGTATGACTTCTATCAAGCTTGTTTGTGAGCCCTCTATTCTGGGGACGTTACTTATGGTCTATTGCTTTGTATTAAGCTTTCTCTCTTTGAAATATATATTGACTATGAGAGGGAGCCCGGTTGCTTTGTCTTGGCCTCCGTTCTTATCTATGTAGTAGAGGTGTTGTTGGACATGTTATCTATCCATGTTATGAGCTTGACTCTATTGATTCTTGATGTTTACGATATGGAAGTTTATCCTTAGTCCCATTTTCCCCTTGTTTACATTTATCTCTTCTTGTCATTCTAAGCGTTCCCGAAACAAAGGATGTGTAACGATATGCTATGAGGCTTGCTCTGGGTTCCTCCGGGTTCCCAATATGCCGGTCACATCTAGACCCTAGGCTTGGGTCGTGACAAGGAGGGTGTGGTGTTGGTGGATGAGAGTTCCATTAAGCTAAGGTGTCAAGCTTACTTTCATAAACTCTTAAACAAAAAAAGGAGATAGAGGTATTGAGCTGGTAATTAGGCACACTCCAAAAGTCATCGAGATTTTGGTAATTGCAAGTGTTTCCTAGTTGAGAAGGTTAGACGTGCTATTAGTAAAATAAAGAGAGGGAGGGTGATCAGACCCAATGAGATCATGGTATATTTTTGGAAGAACATGGTCAAGGATGGCACAGAGTGGTTCACTAGACTGTTCAATGCTATTATGAAGACTGCCACGTTGTCTGATGAATGGAGGAGGAGTACAATTGTTCCATTGTACAAGAAGAAGGGAGATATTCAAAACTGTAACAATTACAGGGGTATCAAGTTGTTAAGTAACACTATGAAGGTCTAGGAGAAAGTGGTGGAGATAAGGGTGAGAAAAGTAGTGTCTATCTCAAAGAATCAGTTTGGATTGATGCCAGGATGGCCAATTATTGAAGCAATTCATCTTTTTTGGAAATTCATTGAGAGGTATAGGGAAAGAAAGAAGGACCTTCATATGGTGTTCATTGATTTAAGAAGGCCTATGACAAAGTTCAAAAGAATGTACTATGGAGGTGTCTAAAAGGGAAAGGTGTCCCAATGTCATATATTAGGGTGATAAAGGACCTATATGATGGAGCCAAAACTCAGGTAAGGACTGTGGGAGGAGACTCCAAGTATTTTCTAGTTGAGATGGGACTTCATGAAGGATCTGTGTTTAAGACCTTTTCTATTTGCCTTGGTGATGGATGAGCTAATGTGGTCTATCGAGGAGAAGGTTCCTTGGTGTATGCTATTTGAAGATGACATCGTACTTATTGATGAGACTCAGGCTATAGTTAATGATAGATTGGAGGTTTGGAGACACATTTTGGAATCCAAAGGGTTCAAATTGAGCAGAACCAAAAATAAAATACTTGAAGTGCAATTTCAGTGTTGCGAGCGATGAAACAGACATTGATGTGAGACATTCCACTCAACCTATCCCCAAGAAATATAACTTTATGTATCTTGGGTCCATCATCCAGAGTAGTGGTGTTATCAATAATGATGTCACACACCGCATTGGGGCAGCATGGGTAAATGGAGGCCTGCCTCAAGAGTACTTTATGATAAAAAGATACCACCTAAGCTTAAAAGCAAAGTTTATAGAATGGTGGTTAGACCATCTTTTCTATATGGGGTAGAGTGTTGGCCAATTAAAACTTACATATTCAGAAGATGCAGGTTGTTGAGATGAGGATGTTGAGATAGATGTATGGACATACCAGGAGTGACAACATTAGAAATGAGATTATTTGGGAGAAGCTAGAGGTTTCCCCTGTGGCTGACAAGATGAGGAAAGCTAGGCTTCGTTGGTTTGGACATGTGCATAGAAAGAGTATTGTTGCTCCTGTCAGGAGGTGCAAAAGGTTGGATTTAGGAGATATGGAGGGGAATAGGTTGACCGAAGAAGTATTGGGGGGAGGTGATTAGACAAGATATGGAAAAACATCATCTCACCGAGGATATGATCTTAGATAGAAAAGAGTGGAGGTTGCATATGAAATGCCCCAAAACTGTGCTTCAGAAATGGCCATAATCATAATTTCCATATATCCCAAGACCTATGAGTGATATAAAAAATCCAACTTCATGTTCTTGATCAGGGGGGAAAATTGAGTAGAAAATGGGTATGACACGTATTTTAGAGGACCCATAGCGAAAAATAAATTTCACAAATTTTCGAATTCCAGTGTGCATCTGCAACCAGGCCGCGACGCGGACTAGGTGCTGATTAGTGTTCATTCTGCCTTCACATTGGGTTCGCATCGCGGACTAGACGTTGACCAGTGTTGATTTTTCCTTAATTTCTTGGGTCGGCCAAGGGCATTGGGGTCATATCCCTAGCCCACTTATGCATGAAAACACCCATACTTAGCAATTTTCAACTCTATATCACTCAAAACCCTCACCAAAAACCTCTCCAAGACTTAAGCAAATATCTCACTCAAATTTCAAGGATTTCAAGCTTAACGTTGGAACTCAAGGATTCTCTTAAATCTCTAAGTTCTCTTCAAGCTCATCTCAAGAAAACCTAAGTTTGAGGTATGTGAATTTCATCCATTAGGTTCTTTCACTCATGGAGCCCAATCTTTCTTTTTATAGAAGTTACATGTTTCCAAGTTGTATCATCTATGGGTATATCTTATTATGGATTATGATTATAAATTATGTTAGAATTTTATAAATATTGATTGATTATACATGTCTATTTATTTCAAACTTATTCCATGAATTGATTTTTTCTATGGAGAGTATGCATGCTTTGATCTATAAAACTATGATCTATTATGGGATTTGATGATTGATTTCAAAGTACCTTACATGAGGGTTTTACTATATGTTTGTGGATTGATTTACATTGAGTTTCCTCATATTATTTCACTCTTGAATTTCATGATAACGAACAAGCATTATGCATCCACCAAGTGTTCGATTAAATATCTTGACAAGGATTCTCAAGTTATTGATAATTTAGAGAATGGTTTACAAGTGACTTTATGATGATTAAGGGCTTGTATATATGCATCGAATTCATGAAAAGTATCATGACCCAAGGCTAGGGCCTAGACGTGACACGGTGAATGGGAACCCAAAGGGACCCCAAATAACCCTGTTAGTAAAGAATTTATACATCCTTGGTCGCGGAAGCAATTAACCAACAATAAGATAGTATAAATAGGGATAAAATGGACTAAGGAAAGTCTTTAATAGCATAAATCATTTAAAGAGTCAAATCTCAAGCATAATTACATCACTTGTCCAATAGTACCTCTGAACATGGAATTGAATGGGGGCCACGACACTTTCCTGGATCACCCTCATAGTTATAAGCATCTAAACAAAAAAAAGCATCTTTACATAACATAAGATCTATAGCTATTGTCCTCGGAGTTGACGAGTCACCAAACTTACTTCAAGAGATATACTAGCCACATGGAGGAGGAAGATGATCAAGTGGAGCTCCGGTTCCTACATTGTAACATCATGTAGGCATAGAGTATGCGTTAGTACATTCGAATGCACTAAGTATATAGGATTCAATGCAACAAGAGATAGGTAACATAGTCGAAATGCATATACATAGGCAAGAGATAGTATATTAGCAACATGGCATGTATGATCAATGCTTGGAGCAAAACATGCTTAGATAGAACATAATACATGTCTAGGAAGAGACCATCATCATATACCAACCAACTAATACTTGGGATCCAAGTCATATCATCCCATTGGAAGGTGATTGAGGTATCTGCCCCTTAATCGGTAGTACAGGCCTAGAACCCTCCGACAAGGTGGCCAAGGTTTATATTCCTCAATATGGTAGTACGGGCCTAATTCCCCCTAACAAGGTGGTCAAGGTATATACCCCTCAACATAGTAGTATGGGTGTAGCACCACCCCCACCCCCCCACCCCCCGCGACAAGGTAGTCAAGGTATATACCCCTCAACATAGTAGTACAGGCCTAGAACCCCCTGACAAGGTGATTGAGGCAGAGCACCCCCTCAACAAGGTGTGGTCAACTTGCAACACTATAGATGCTTTTCGAGAAATCAACACATATATACATCCCTTTGATCATCATAAAGTCACTTAACTCAGAAGTCATGCAATAGACCTTCAATAACTCGAGAACCCTTAACTGGACATTTTATCAAACATTTGGTGGGTGTGTAATGTTAGTTGAAAATCATGCAATTCAAGAGTGAAATCATGTGAGAAAACTTAATATAAAGCAACCCACCAACATTTGGTAATACCCTCATGCAAGATATATTAAAACACTTCATCAAACCTCATAATAAATCATAGATTCATAGCTCAAAACAAGCTAAACCAATCACATCTTATGAAACCCCAACATAGTTTATAATCAAGTTTATAATGAGTAATTCCCATAAGTAAATCAACTTAAAAACTTGCAATTTACATAAAAAGGAAGGTTGAGCACCATGGGTGAAAGGACTCAATGGTTGAAACCCACATACCTCAAATTTGGAAATTTCCTTGAAGAAGATTTAAATGAGAACTTTGAGCTTGAATGAATTTCTTGAGATCCAGAATGAGTTTGAGTCACTTTAATTTGCGCAAAATATTTGGTTAAGTGTTAGAGAGGGTTTGGGGAATATCTTGAATGATATGAGGTTAAAAAATGAATAAGTATAGGTGTTTTGATGTATAGGAAGGCTTAGGACAAAGACACTAAGGCCTTAGACAAAAATTAAAAAGAAAACTGACAACAAAATACACTACTCCGCATCTGCTCCGCACCGTGGAGCCAATGTGCACTATTTCTGGAAATTGAAATTTTTGGGAAAACAAATTCTTGATACGATTGCTCAAAAATAGGGGTTATACGCACTTCCCTCTCAATTTTTTCTACTAATCACGAATATGAAGTTGCATTTTCGATATCATGCATGGATTTTGAGATATATGAAAATTACAATTATGGGCATTTCTGTGGCACATTTTCAGACACTTTTTGGGGCATTTCAATATCTCCACCTTGGGAACATCCGTACCCAAATATCAAAGAAACACATATAAGAGAAGTAATCAGGATGATTTTAGCCCAACGTATGAATCCAACAATGCACTTAAACATTATTTCTAACTATCCCAACATAAGTGTCAAAAATCACCATAAATTTGCCAACATAAACATGAATGCATGCAAATTATATAAGGGCTGAATCTTAAGACTTGAAATGACATAGGGGACTTAAATTAGCACCTTAGGCTTGAGTAGAATGGAATAGATAAGGATATCTCTTTTGCATGTCCTCCTCGGCTTCTTATGTAACAGTCTCAACTTGTTGGTTCCTTCAAAGGACCTTAACGGAAGCTACATCCTTGTTCCTCAACCTCTTCACTTTTCTATCCAAAATTTCTACCGAGACCTCTTCATAAGTCAAATTGTATTTGAAAATACCCACAACATCTAAAGGCATAATAGCACTTGGGTCACCCACACTCTTCCTCAACATAGACACATGGAAGACCAGATGAACCATATTCATATCATTTGGCAATCCAACTCATAGGCCACCTTACCAATCCTCCTCAACATTATATAAGGACCTATAAATATTGGACTCAATTTACCCTTGTTACCAAACAAACCACACCCTTCATGGGTGAGACCTTCAAATAGACCCAATCACCAACCTTAAATTCAAGATCCCTTCTCCTCACATCAGTGTAGGACTTTTGTCTACTTTGGCCTTATTTCAATCCCTCTCTTATCAACCTCACCTTCTCCATGGCCTTCATAATCAAATCCGGACCTAACAAAGCCATCTCCCCCACTTCAAACCATCCAACTGGAGACCTACAACGTCTCCCATTAGCGACCCTCAAAAGGAGCCATACCAATGCTTGAACGATAAATATTATTGTAAGCAAACTCAATGATGGAAGATGTTCATCCCTACCCCTAAACTCCAAAACACAACTTCTAACCATATCCTCAAGAGTTTGGATAATTCTTTCAGTTTGGCCATCCGTTTGAGGGTGAAAGGTCATACTAAGCTTTACCTTGGTAACAAGACCTCTTTGAAGGACCTCCAAAAGAAAGAAGTGACTTGAGCGCCACAATCTGAAATAATAGATAAAGGCACCCTATGCAATTTAACCAACTCATGAATGTACAACTTGGCATAATCTTCGGCACCATAAGTAGTTTTCACTGGTAGGAAGTGAGTCAACTTTGTCATTCTATCAAACACAACCCAAATGGAATCAAAATTCCTTCTAGTCTTAGGTAACCCAACCATAAAATCCATGTTTATTTCCTCCCACTTCCAAGTAGGAATCTCTATATCTTGGGCTGCGCCAACTGACCTTTGATACTCAGCTTTAACTTGTTGGCAATTATGATAACTGGATACAAACTTAGCAATGTCTCCCTTCATACCACCCCAGCAAAACACTTCCCTCAAATCTCTATACATCTTTGTAGATCTAGGGTGAATAAAATAAAAAGAATTATGAGCCTCATCTAAAATCTTTTTTCTCAAGTCATCAACATTAGGCACACACAACCTACCTTGCTACCTAAGGGCATCATCTCCCCCTTGGGAGAAAAACTTCACTTTTCCATCTCTCACCAAGGTCTTCATCTCTAACAAGGCGGGGTCAAGATCTTGCTTTTCCTTCACCTACTCAATCAATGAAGATTTAGAACTATCAACAACCACAACCCCACCATCATCAACCTTTTCCAACCTTAACCCCCAATCTGGCCAATTGATGGACCTCCCTAGCCACTCCTTTACTACTATCATCAACATGACATAGACTGCCCATAGACACCCTACTTAGAGCATCTGCACAAAATTAGCCTTACTGGGGTGATAACGCACACTCATATTATAATCTTTGAGGAGCTCTAACCACCTCCATTTACTACAAGAAAAAAGACTTTTAATGACCATTTCTTAACGAAGAACAATGAATTCGGTTGTTATAAATTTACTTATAGCGACCAAATATTTTTTGGTCGTTCTAGATATCTTATAGCAATCAAATTTTTTCCCGGTCGTTATAAATATATTATAGTAACCACATTTTTTCTAGTTGTTATGAGTACACTTATAGTGACAAAATTATTTTTTGGTTGTTAAAGACAAATTTTAATCTAACATTAACGAAGGGATAAATTTGATTATTGAAAACATAACATCCCGTCATCAAAACATATTAGTTAGTGGAAAAAATATTTTAATTAAATGAGTGCAAAGAAATCAGACCAAATTGTGTTATAAGTATAACAAGCGGCGTTTTATTAATCATTCGTTCTGATAAGAATCCTCAATATTTTATAATTTTTCTTATTTCATATTTAAAAAAGTTTAATAAAAAGAAAAAAATATTAATGTATTATTTTCTAATAACTCTATCCATCATTCTTATTATTGTTACTTATATAAAATTTTAAAATATTGTAAAAGCATTTAGTTGCAATCTTTTTGGCAAAAAATGTTTTAACTTAATTATTTTCTTTATATAGTTTCTATATATGTTTTTATTTTTAGAGACAATTTATTCATCTTTACTTGAACTATTTTAAAGATGCAAGATGTAGTAGAACAAAATTAAAAATTGTAGTGAAACAAAAAATTAAAAATATAAGTAATAATATTAAATAATAATTATGAGCTTATGAAATTAATTTAAGGTAGAAAAGTTATATCAATTTGGTAGTAAGTAATTTTCTCAAGAAGATAGATGTTTCTCCACTTGCAAATTACCTCAACCAATAAATTTAAGAATCACTATTCAGTAATACTGTTTCTTTTAATAAAAAGATATATATTGTGTCAACTTCTTTTTTCATTATTGGTTGTTAAACTAACAAGTGTATACAAAGAAAAAACATTCGTTTGATAAAGTAAAATTTTACAAACAGACAATTTTAAAAGCTTTACATGGCATATAATCAAATACTATATTAAATAAGAAATCGTTATTTTTATTATTATTGAAAATTTAAGATGATATAATTCATTGGTATCTCATAATATTTTATGATATTGAATTGTTTATATTAGGTGAATACTATTAGTATAAAAAGAGAAACTAAATGAAGTTGGGAGTTTTATCCATGAATCTATGTGCAAAAGTCAATAACTTAAGGTACAAAATATATAGCAAACAACCTTATATCTAGGAATGGAAAGCTGAACTTTCTTTTTATTTGATTGTGTGCCTAGAAACAAATTTCATATTTCATTGTCGGTAATCGTTGAATTTGCATAAAAGAAAAAAGAGGATAATAGATATTAGGAGTGCTAATTAATAACCTTACATGAAGTTTTTATACTTGTCTTTTGATAGATTATGCAATTCAAAGAACTCATCTTCAGAGAAAGTTTAAAGAAGTATAATCAACGAAAATTTTTTGAAGTACAAGAAGAATGCATTATATATTTAAGAAATTATTTAAAGATATTCTAGTTTTTCTTTTACTACGAGTTAAAAATAATATCATACATTTTTTATTTTTATATTTTTGTAACATTATGAAATATCTTTGTTTATAGTTAACTATAAAATTTAATATGAATACAATAAATTTGTATGTTTTCATATGTGCACATATTTGTATATATGTGTGTGTAAATGCACTTTTGATGATCTGATTTGTGGTTATAATTAAGGTTTTAATAACTAGAACTGAAGGGGACCTTGGAGTAACCGCTAAAGTTGTTTTTATGTGACCAAAAGGTCGCGGGTTAAAACTTTGGTAACATCCTCTGGTAGAAATGAAAGGTAAGGCAACGTGCAATAGATCCTTGTGATTGGGTCCTTCCTCGGAAATGCACCGGGCTCGCCTTTTTTTCATAACTAGAATATCAATTAGTGAAGGAAAAATCTTGTTGCTAAAAAAGATATAACAACTGGATTTTTGTCGTCATTAAAGTTCTTTTAACAACCGGATTTAATCTAATCGTTAAACTTTTAACGACGGGGCTTTTAACGACTGGTGATGATGAGATTATTATCGGTCGTTATTGACTAATAATGACCTAATTTATACTTTTAGTGATGGAATTTCCCCTCATTAAAGACCTATTTTCTTAAAATAGTTTTCTCAAGATGAGATATTTTTGGGTGAACACATATTGGAGACTCTTATGATCGGTGAACATATCAACATGAACCCCATACAAGTAGTGACGCCAAATTTTCAAAGCAAATACCACGACAACCAATTCAAGATCATGGGTAGGATAATTCTTTTCATGCACCTTAAGTTGTCTAGAGGTATATGCTATCACCTTACCATTTTGCATTAAAACACTACCCAAACAAATTTTTGAGGTATCATAATACACAACAAATCCTTCCAACCCTTCTAGTAGAGACAAGATAGGAGCAGAGACAAGCTTATCCTTCAAAATTTGGGAACTCTTTTCACACTCATTGTTCCACACAAACTTTTCCTTCTTTTGGATCAACTTAGTCATGGGTGAAACAATAGAAGAGAAACTACTAACAAACCTCTGGTAGTAACCCACCAAACACAAGAAACTTTTAATGTCCGATGGAGTCAAAGGTCTAGGAAAATTTCTGATCACCTCCATCTTCTTAGGATCCACCTTAATAAGATCATTCAACACCACATGACCTAGAAAGGCAAGCTCTTCTAACAAAAACTCACATTTTTCATATTTGGCAAACAACTTCTCCTCCCTCAAGATTTGCAACAGCACCCTCAAGTGATCAGCATGCTCCTCCTCACTATGGGAATATATCAAGATACCATCAATAAATACTACCACAAACAAGTCAAGGTACGGTTTAAATACCCTATTTATGAGATCCATGAAGATAGCTGGTGCATTATTCAACTCGAAGGACATAACCACAAACTCAAAGTGCCCATACCTAGTTCGGAAAGTCGTCTTGGGAATATCACACTCCCTCACTTTCACTTGGTGATACTCGGACCGAAGATCAAACTTAGAGAAGTCATTAGCACCATGAAATTGGTCAAAAAGACCATCAGTCATTGGTAGAGGGTACTTGTTCTTTGTGGTGACCCTATTAACTTTCTGGTAATCATGCACATTCTAAGAGTACCATTCTTCTTCTTCAAAAGACAATATTGGTGCACCCCCAAGGTGATTATAGAGGACTATAAAACCCTTCTCCAACTAGTCCCTTAATTCCTCCTTCAATTCCTTTAAATCCTTCAACTCCGCTGGGGCCATACGGTAAGGCGGAATAGAGATGGATTGAATATCGGGAAGGAGGTTTGTCATGACCCAAGCCTAGGGCCTAGACGTGACCGATGTATGGGAACCAAAAGGAACCCTAAACAAGACTCATAGCATATTATTATACATCCTTGGCCGCGAACGCAATGTAAACCAACATAAGAAACATAAATAAGGGGAATTGGGACTAAGGGAAAGATTACATAACATCAACACCTAGAGACAAAAGAGTCAAGGCTCATAACATAGATACAAAGCACGTCCAACAACATCTCTACTACATAAATAAGAGCGAGGGCCAAGACAAAGCAACTGGGCTCACCCTCGTAGTCAAAATAGAAAATAAAGAAGAGTGTCTCGATACATAATAAGGGAAACATAAACCAACATCCCCGGAATGGAGGACTCACCAATTAGCTTGAATGATATTGAACTAGCCACGTGGAGGAGGATGATCAACTTGGGCTCCGGTTCCTACAGGGTGATACAATATAGGCAAGAGTATGCGTTGGTAGGTTTTGATATACTAAGTATGATCAATGATTAAGTAAAACATGCTTAAGTAACTCATATTTACATAGGATATCATATGTATAAAAGAGACAAAGCAAGATTTCAAAAGTACAAACCCCTTGGTTGGTTGATGATGATCTCACACCATCACCCCACTGTGGTACAAACCCCTCACATGGTTGGTGATAATTTCACCCTATCACCTTGGTGAGAAATACAAACCCCTTACAAGGTTGATGATAATCTCACCCTATCACCGGGGTGGCAAAGTACAAACCCTTCACATTGTTCATGAGTACAAACCCCCATATAGGTTATCGGGGCTCATAATCCCCCCGGGTCGAGCATGGTCTAATGCAACACTTTATATAGAATATATCATATACACAAGCTCTTTTCATCATCATATAGTCATTCATATCATATCTCATGCTTTGAACCTTAAATTCCTCAAGAAACCACATCCGGACGTTTTATCAAATACTTAGAGGATATGTAGTGCTAGTGTAAAATCATGCAATTCAAGAGTGAAATCATGCTAGTAAGTTCGATATAAAAGCTTCAATAGATACTTGGTAACACTCTCAAGCAATTAACATCAAAACCCTTCACCAATCCCTATAGTAGATCTTAGATTCATAGCTCAAGATATGGTAAAACAGTCAAAATTTCATATGCTCAAATATAGTGTGCAGTGATTTTCATAATAATCAAGACTCATGAATAAATCACCTTTAAATCATGCAATTTGTAAGAAAAGGAAGCTTGGGCATCATTGGTCAAAGGAACCCATGAAAGAAACCCATATACCTTAGCTTTGGAGATGAACTTGATGATGATTGGAGATGGAGACTAGAAGCTTAAAGGAAATCCTTAACTTCAGAAGAGGTTTTGAGACTTGAATTTAGGAGTGAAAATATGGTTGTGTGTTTGATTGAGTATTGGGGAATGTTTTAGATGATATGAGGGTGAAATGAGGCTAAGTATAGGTATTTTCATGTACGGGACGGTCTAGGCCCAAGACCCAAAGCCTTGGACCCTAAACATAAAAATGACCAAAATAACATTTGTCGTGCCACAAATGCAGATTCAACATTGAAAATTGGAAACTTGAAATTTTGAGTTTTGCTACGGTTGCTCTAAAATTTGGATTAGACCCATTTCCCACTCAATTTTGCCCCCTGAACAAGAATATGAAGTCGTATTTTCAAAATAATAAACCGATTTTTATATATATGGAAATTATGATTCTGGACACATCCGAAGCACATTTTCGGGCTCTTTTGGGGTCGTTTTAATATCTCCCCATTGGGAATATTCATCCCCCAAAGAAAAAGAAACGTACATGAAAAGAGTAATCATAAACAAATTAGCCCCAACAAGAAGGCAACATTACATTTAAAACACCATTTTTAAAATCTCAACATAAGTGTGAAATCATCATAAATTTGTCAACTTAACATGAATGCATTGGAATGACATAGGGGCTGAAACATAAGACTTGAAATTGCATGAAGAACTTCGTTTCTACCTTAGGCTTGATTAGACTGAATGAGGCATGAATATCGCTCCCATAAGACCGCTTTTGTTTCCTTGGAGAAACCTTTGACTTGATGATCCTTTAAAGAGGGCCTTAATGAACACCACATTCTAATTAATTGACTTCTCCACTCATCCATCCAACACCTCCGCGGGGACCTTCTCCTAAGCCAACTTATCCTTCCACAACACCTACAATCGCAAAGAGTTTTGTAGCACTTGAGTCACCAACACATTTGCTCAATCAAAGAAGCATGAAGAACCGAACGAACTATATCCACATCCCTAGGCAAATACTATTCATATGCAACCTTACCAACTTCCTCTACACTCTAAAAGGACTCGCAACCATAACACACTTGTAAACCTTAACCACACCTATTCCACTTGTTCCCATGAACCACCATCTCGCCCTTAGGAGACAACCTCTACTCTACTATCTTTCCACCCAATAATTCTGACTCCAGTAAGGCAGAATTAAGGCCTTGCTTAAATTAGACCTTCTAAACCAAAGAACATTTGGAACCACCAAGAACACTATACTACCATTCTCAACGTCCCTCAACCTAACTTCCAATCTAATCAATTGATGGACCCCACTAGTCTCCTCTTTGACACCATTATCCACATATGCTAGGCTACCCATAGGTACCCTACTTAGAACACCAATAATAATATTCGACTCAACGGGGAAATAATGCACACTCATATCATAATCCTTAAGGAGTTCTAACCACCTTCTTGTTATCCATAATGCACACCTATCAATTTAGCAAACAACCTTTCATCCTCCAAGACTTGCAACACTACCCTCAAAAGATTCATAAGCTCTAAACAAATCAATGCCTCATCACTAGAGTCCACAATAAATATATCAAGGTAGGGTTTGGAAACCCTAGTCAAGAAACCCATAAATGCCACCAGTGCATAATTCAACCAAATAACTCCATTAATACTAATAATGATCACTCCTAGTTCGAAAAGACACTTAGGGATATCACCTACCCTCATGCTCACTTGTGCACAAAGCCCATACTAAGATCAATCTTAGAGAAGTGACTAACCCATTATAGCTGACTGAATAGATCAACCATTATATTACACCCTTATAGGTTCTACACTCACTGTAAGCATGCTATGCAAGTAGCCCAAACTACCCCAAGACCTCCAACACCTCAAACTAAGTTCAACTGAGATCACAAGACAATACTCCATGCAATGATAACATAGGGCAACTCTTATAGATCTCTTCTAGCCACTATAGACTCACGAAACAATCCCGGACACACACATGAATCCTATTAGAACAAATGAATCACACAAGAGATAACAACTCCTAGTTCCATCAACTCACCTTACTCAAAACGTTAGTCACAACATTGGCCTTATTTAGGGTCAACTAAGTCATAGGAGAGACAACACAAGAGAACCTACTCACAATCTCCGATAATAGCCCGCTAACCCATGAAGCTCCTAATACCAAAGGAAGTCAAGGTCTAGGCTAATCTCTAATCACCTTCGTATTACCATGGTCCACTTTAATACCATCACTCGACACTATATGACGTAGGAAAGCAATATCTTACAACAAAACTCCCACTTCTCCTTATTTAGCATCAAGCTTTCTTCCTTAAACTTTGTATTATTACCATTAAACGACCCATATGCACTACCTCATTAGGGAAATCAGCCATCATATAATCACCAAATCCACCATAATCCTATAAGAGTAGGGCTAAATATCTTAATCATGAGACTTGTATGCATAACCGGTGTACTAGTCAAGCCAAAAGACACTAACCCAATTTCAAAATATCGAAAAGGAACATTCAAGGCCTCATCTGCATCCAACAACAATTATCAACAAAACAAATTAGGTTCAACACCTCCAATTCTCACAAAATAATAAATCCAAGCCTTTATAGATCAATTATACCTTAAGACATGAAATAGACCTACCTCCCTTGCTACCACTTGACAACATCCCACTCAAAGAAGGGCGCATTGGGGTGTTGGTATTAACTCTACGTGTCCTACCATCTATGAAGACACAAGATGCATGTAACTATTCCATCCTATAGTGACATCAAAATCCACCATACCAACTCCAACAAGCCACAAAGCAAGACCTAATGCAATACAAACTCGGATCAACACCCATGAACCCCCTACCAAGCATATACTCAAACAAAAAGATAGACATAAAAGGTCCACACAACAAATTAAGCACACAAGAAGCCCCACTAGCAACCAAAAATAATAGAGAAGAAATAATGGCACACTGGGCCTATCAATAATGCACATTAAAGACAAGCTAAATTTAACTTACCGGTAATAGCATCGGGCATCTTATCCCCTCCTTGAGCCACTTGATCAACATAACCACCTCAATCCAAAAGTCGACCACCCTTACACCCCCTTCGAACAAATGGACAATCCACTAGCTTATGACCCATTTTATAACATCCAAAGCAAGCACTAGTATTTCCTTGACATGGGCTACCGTGGTTCTTCCCACACCCTCAACACTTGAAATTAGTCATCCCACCATCAGCTCCTTTCGGTTGAGCAAGAGGACAACCACTAATTTCGAGCCCAAATACACCATAACCCAAGCAAGCAATAAACTTCTTCAAACTTAGGCCGCCATGGCCCTCCCTACACTTTTGGCATTTAGGTGTTTCCACCCCCAAATCACCTATTTTAACCCTTTTACGCTTATGAAGACATTCTTTTATTGTATGACCCATCCACACAATCATAACAAGAATTAGTACCTTTCAAGCATGGGTTATCATGGACTCTACCATATTTTGGGCGCCCAACATAAGGCACCACACTAGCTCTATCTCTCCCCTTAGAACTTTGGAACTTACCCTCAGCACGGGACCTCTTGTCCTCACTACCTCTTCCCCCAGCACTAGAAGTTGTTGATTGACTTGAGTTGCTAATGTTGTCACCGCTTTGGCCGTTATCCATAAAGCATTACGAACCTCCGTATTCGACATATCAACATCAAGAGTAGATTGAGACATAACTAAAGTGTAACGGTTAGGGATTAGCAATAATCCCTAGGGGATCTAACTCTATCGCAATGGATCAGAAAGAAGTGAAACATTTCCTAAAACATCTCACAGCCTCCTATTCATAGTTGTGGTGCACAACACAACCATGAATAAGAGTCTAATCGACACGGTGTGTTGGACTTCGAGGATCTATCAATCTAGTGCTCTGATACCATCTTTGTCATGACCCAAGCCTATGGCCTAGATGTGACTGGCGAACAGGGAACCCAAAGGAACCCCAAACAAGCCTCATTGCATATCATTACACATCCTTGGTCGTAGAAGCAATGTAAACCAATATAAGAAACTTAAAAAAATGGGAATTAGGACTAGGGGAAAGCTTGCGTAACATCAACACCCAAAGACAAAAGAGTCAAGGCTCATAAGATAGATATAAAGCATGTCTAACAACACATCTACTACATAGATAAGAGTGGGGGCCAAGACAAAGCAAGCGGGCTCACCCTCGTAGTCAAAATAGAAAATAAAGAAGAGTGTCTCAATATATAATAAGATAAATATAGACCAACATCCCCAAAATTGAGGACTCACCAACTAGCTTGAATGATACCAAACTACGCACGTGGAGAAGGATGATCAACTTGGGCTTCAGTTCCTACTTGGTGAAAACATGCAGGCAAGAGTATGCGTCAGTATGTTTGAATGAAGTATGTGGGATGCAATACAACAAAATATAAGTATCATAGTCAAAGTGCATAACAATAGGAAATAAACATCAGATAACAATATGGCATGTATGATCAATGCTTAAGTAAAACATGCTTAAGTAACTCATATTTATATAAAATATCATATATGTAGAAGAGACCAAGCAAGCTTTACAAAGTACATAACCCTTGGTTAGTCGATGATAATCTCACTCTATCACCCTGGTGGTGTGGTATAAACTCCTCACATGGTTAGTGACAATCTCACCCTATCACCCTGGTGGCGAAGTACAAACCCATCACATGGTTGCTGATAATCTCACCCTATCACCGTGGTGGTAAAGTACAAACCCCTCACATGGCTGATGAATACAAATCCCCATCTAGGTTATCCGGGCTCTTAGTCCTCCCAGGTCGGGCATGGTCTAATGCAACACTTTATATAGAATATATCATATACACAAGCTCTTTTGATCATCATATAGTCATTCATATCATATCTCATGCTTTGGACCTTAAATTCATTAAGAAACCACATTTGGACATTTTATCAAACACTTAGAGGTTGTCTAGTGCTAATGTAAAACCATGCAATTCAAGAGTGGAATCATGCAAGTAAATTCAATATGAAGCTTCAATAGATTCTTAGTAATGCCCTCAAGCAATAAACATCAAAACCCTTCACCAATCCTTCAAATAGATCTCAGATTCTTATCTCAAAACATTGTAAAATAGTCACAATTTCATTTGCTCAAACATAGTGTGCAGTAATTTTCATAATAACAAGACCAATGAATAAATTACCTTTAAATCATGCAATTTGTAAGAAAAGGAAGCTTGGGTATCATGGGTGAAAGGAACCCATGAAAGAAACCCACATATTTTAGCTTTGGAGATGAACTTGATGAAGATTGGAGATGGAGACTTGAAGCTTGAAGGAAATCCTTAGATCCGAAAGAGGTTTTGAAACTTGAATTTAGGAGTGAAAATATGGCTGTGTTTAAATGAGTATTGGGGAATGTTTTGGATGATATGAGGATGAAATGAGGCTATGTATATGTAACTTCACGTGCGGGAAGGCCTAGGCCCAAGACCCAAAGCCTTGGATCCTAAACAGAAAAATGACCAAAATAATGCTGGGGCATGCGGCTCCCCAAACGCAGATTCAACACTAGAAATAGCAAATTGAAATTTCTGATTTTTCTACGGTTGCTCTAAAATTTGTGTTAGACCCATTTCCCATTCAATTTTTCCCCAATAACAATGATATGAAGTCAGATTTTTGAAATAATGAACGAAATTTTAGATATATGGAAAATACTATTCCGGGCACTTTCGAGGCACATTTTCGGGCACTTTTTGGGGTTGTTTCAATATCTCCCCCTTTGGAACATACGTCCCCGAATGTAACAAAAACATACATTAAAAAAGTAATCATGAATAAATCAGCCCCAACAAAAAGGCAACATTACATTCAAAACACCATTTTGAAAATCTCAACATAAGTATAAAATCATCATAAATTTGTCAACTTAACATGAATGCATAGGAATGACATAGGGGCTGAAACATAGACTTGAAATCGCATGAAGAACTTAGTCACTAACTTAGGCTTGATTAGATTGAATGAGGTACGAATATTGCTCCCATAAGACCGCCTTGGCTTCCTCGGAGAAACCTTTGACTTGATGATCCTTTCAAGTGGGCCTTAATGAACACCACATTCTCTTGAATTAACTTCTCTGCTCATCCATCCAACACCTCCACAGGGACCTTCTCCTAAGACAACTTATCCTTCCACAACACCTACAATCGTAAAGAGTTCTATAGCACTAGAGTCACCAACACATTCCCTTAATTAAAGAAGCATTAAGAACCCGACGAACTATATCCACATCCCTAGGTAAATCCCATCCATATGCAACCTTGACCTACTTCCTCTACACTCTAAAAGGACTCACAACCATAACTTACTTGTTAACCTTAACTGCAACTACCATCTCCTCCTTGGGAGACAACCTCCACTCTACCATCTTTCCACCCAATACTTCCAACTCTAATAACGCGGAATCAAGGCCTTGCTTAAACTAAAACTCCTCAACTAAAGATGATTTTGAACCACCAAGAACACTATACTACCATTATCAACTTCCCTCAGCCTAACTTCAAATCTAATCATTCGATGGATGCCACTAGTCTCCTCTTTGCCACCATTATCCACATATGCTAGGCTACCCATAGGTAACCTATTTAGAGCACCAACCACAACATTAGCATCAACGGGAAATAATGCACACTCATATCATAATCCTTAAGGAGTTCTAACCACGTTTTTGTTATCCACAATGTGCACCTATCATATTTAGCAAACGACCTCTCATCGTCCAAGACTTACAACACTACCCCTAAAAGATTCACAAGCTCTAAAAAAATCAATACCTCATAACTAGAGACCACCACAAACATATCAGGGTAGGATTTTAAGACCCTATTTAAGAACTCACAAATTCCACCGGTGCATAAGTCAACCAAACAACTCCATCAATGCTAATAATGCTCACTCCTAGTCTGAGAAGTCTCTTTGGGACATCACGTACCCTCATCCTCACTTGTGGACAAAATCTATACAAAATATCAATCTTATAAGCCATTGTAGTTGACCAAATAGATTGATCATCCTCAACCATCACATTACAACATTACGGGTTCTACACTCACTGGAAGTATGCTATGCAAGCAGCCCAAACTACCCCAAGACCTCCAACACCTCAAACTAAGTTCAACTGAGAAAATAAGACAAAACTCTGCGCAATGATAAAATAGGGCAACACTTATAGATCTCTTCTAGACACTATAGACTCACCCAACCACCCGGTACACACACGTGAATCCTATTAGCACAAATGAATCACACAAGAGATAGCAGCTCCAGGTCCTATCAACTCACCTTACTCAAAACGTTAGTCACGACATTGGCCTTACTTAGGGTCAACTAAGTCATAGGAGAGACAATAGAATTACAAGCTCCGATAAAAGCCCGCAAACCTAAGAAGCTCCTAATACCCAAGGAAGTCAAGGCCTAGGCTAATCTCTAATCACCTTCGTCTTACTAGGGTGCATTTTAATACCATCACCTAACACCATACAACCTAAGAAGGAAACCTCTTACAACAAACTCTCGCTTCTCTTTATTTAGCATCCAATTTTCTTCCTTAAACATTGTAGTACTACCCTTAAATGACCCACATGCTCTACCTCATCAGGGAAACGAGCCAACATATCATCACAAAATCCATCATAAACTTATTATAGTAGGGAATAAAGATCTTAATCATGAGACTGATAGGGATAATCGGTGTATTAGTAAAGCCAAAAGACACTACCCCAATTTCAAAATATCGAAAAGGAACATTCAAGGCCTCATCTACCACAAATACCAATTCTATAAACAAAACAACTTAGGTTCAACACCTCCTATTCTCACAAGATGACAAATGCAACCCCTTAGAGATCAATTGTACCTTAAGACTGAAATGGACCTACCTCTACGAGTCGGGATCTAACCCTATGGGTCCTACCATCAATTAAGACACGATATGCATGCAATTATTCCATCCATATAATGACATTAAAATATAGGATACCAACTCCAACAAGCCACAAAGCAAGACCCAATGCAATACAAACTCGGATCAATACCTATGATCCCCCTACCAACCATATACTCAACAAAAGGATAGACATAAAAGGTCCACACAACAACTTGGGCACATAAGAAGTCCCACTAGAAATCAAAAAGAATAGAGAAGAAATAGTGGCACATCGGGCCTATCAATGAGGCACATCAAAGCCAAGGGAACTTTAACTTACCGGTAACAGTATCGAGGATCTCATCCCCTCCTTGAGCCACTGGATCAACATGACCACCTAGATTTAAAAGTTGACCATCCTTACACCCCTTTTGAACAAATGGACAATCCACTAGCTTGTGACCCATTTTACTACATCCAAAGAAAGCACTAGTGTTTCCTCGTGACAAGCCATCATAGTTCTTCCTACACCCTGGAGGTTGATAAAGAGGACAACTACTAAATTAGAGACCAAATCCACCAAAACCCATGCAAGCATTAGACATCGTCAAACTTAGGCCATTGTTGCCCTTCCCACACTTTTGGTATTTAGGCCTTTCCACCCCTTATCACCTCTTTTACCCCTTTTACGCTTATGAGTACACTCCTTTATTGTATGGCCTATCTCCCCATAATCATAACAAGCATTAGTACCTTTCAAGCATGGGCCATCATGGCCTCTACCACATTTTGGGTGCCTAGCATAAGGCACCACACTACCTCAATCTCTCCTCTTGGAACTTTGGAACTTACCCACAACACGGGCCCTCTTGGCCTCACTACCTCTTCCCCCACTATTAGAAGTCTCGGGAGCACCCACTCGTTGATTGAGTTGAGTTGCCAATGTTGTCACCGTTTTTGCCATTATGTATAGAACATTACAAACCTCCACACTCGACATATCACCATCTTGAGTAGCTTGAGACATATCCTGAAATGTAATGGTTAGGTATTAGTAAGAAGCCCTAGGGGATCTAACTTTATCGCATGACATAGATTAAGAAGAAGTGAAAAATTTCATAAAATGTCTCAGAGCCTCCTATTCATAGTTGTGGTGCACAACACAACCATGAATAAGACTCTAATCAACACAGTGTGTTGGACTTCGAGGATCTATCGACCTAGTGCTCTGATACCATCATTGTCATGACCCAAGCCTAGGGCCTAGACGTGATCGGCGAATGGGGAACTCGAAAGAACCCCAAACATGACTCATAGCATATCATTACACATCCTTGGTCGCAGAAGCAATGTAAACCAACATAAGAAACATAAATGAATTGAGACAAAGGGAAAGCTTGCATAACATCAACACGCAGAGACAAAAGAGTCAAGGCTCATAACATAGATACATAGCACATCCAACGACACCTCTACTACATAGATAAGATAGGGGGACAATACAAAGCAACCGAACTCACCCCTCGCAGTCAAATAGAAAATATAGAAGAGTGTCTCAATAAATAATCAGAGAAACATAGACCAACATCCCCAGAATAGAGGACTCACCAACTGGCTTGAACGATACCAAATTAGCCACGTGGACGAGGATGATCAACTTGGGCTCCGGTTCCTATATAGTGATATCATGTAGGCAAGAGTATGCATTAATACGTTCAATGTACTATGTATGTAGGATGCAATACAATAAGAGATGGACATCATAGTCAAAATGTATAATATTAGGCAATAGACATTATATAATAATATGGCATGTATGATCAATGCTTAAATAAAACATGCTTGAGTAACTCATACTTATATAAGATATTACATGTATAAAAGAGACCAAGCAATATTTCTAAAGTTTAAACCCCTTGGTTGGTGGATGATGATCTCACCCTATCATCCTTGTGGTGTGGTACAAACCCCTCACATGGTTGGTGATAATCTTACCATATCACCCAAGCGGTGAAGTACAAACCTCTTACATGGTTGATGATAATCTCACCCTATCACCCTGGTGGTGAAGTACAAACCCCTCACATGGTTGATGAGTACAAACCCTTATCTAGGTTATTCGGGCTCTTAGTCCCCCGGGTCGGGTATGATCTAATACAATACTTTATATAGAATATATCATATGCACAAGACCTTTTCATCATCATATAGTCATCTATATCATATATCATGCTTTGGACCTACAATTCCTCAAGAAACCATATCCGAACATTTTATCAAACACTTAGAAGGTGTGTTGTGCTAGTGTTATACCATGTAATTCAAGAGTGCAATTATGCTAGTAAATTCAATGTAGAAGATTCAATAGATACCTAGTAAAACCCTCAAACAATAAACATCAAAACCCTCCACCAATCCCTCCAATAGATCTTAGATTCATAGCTCAAAACATTGTAAAACATTCGTCATTTTAATGGTCAAAAATAGTGTGTAGTGATTTTAATAGTAATCAAGACCCATGAATAAATCACTTTTAAATCATATAATTTGAAACAAAAGAAAGCTTGGGCATTATGGATAAAAGAAACACATATACCTTAGCTTTGGAGATGAACTTGATGAAGATTTGAGATGGAGACTTGAGGCTTGAAGGAAATCCTTAGATGTAGAAGAGGTTTTGAGACTTGAATTTAGGAGTGAAAATATGGCTAAGGGTTTGATTGAGTATTGGAGAATATTTTAGATGATATGAGGGTGAAATAAGGCTAAGTATAGGTATTTCCATTTGTGGGAAAGCCTAGCTCAAGACCCAAAGCCTTGGACCTGAAACAGAAAAATGACCAAAATAACAGCAGGGTGCGTCGCGCCCCAGATACGGATTCAACATTGGAAATTGCAACTTTTAAATTTCAAATTTTACTACAGTTGTTCTGAAGTTTATGTTAGACCCATTATCCACTCAATTTTGTCCTCTGAATAAGAATATGTAGTTGAATTTTTGAAATAATGAACGGATTTTTAGGTAAATGGAAATTATGATTCTAGGAACTTTTGAGGCACATTTTCGGGTACTTTTTGGGGTCACTTCAAGGTCTATGCCAAAATCTATTGGGATTCTCATTAGGAAAGACATCAAGGAATTCATTAACAATAAGAACCAACTCTATAGGAAGGATTTTGGACTCAACATCCCTAACCTTCATGAGATGATGGAAACACCCGTTAAAGATCAACTTTTGGGCTTTCATGCAATAAATGAATCTATCCTTGACCACCACGTCAAGACTCTCCTACTCAAGGAAGGATTCATTAGGGAATTGGAATTTGACCCTATGGGTTCTACAATCAATAGACTTATAATATGCATGCAACAAATCCATCACAAAAATGACATCAAAATCCACTATATTCAAGTCAACAAAATCATAAGGCAACATTTTATGCAAAATAAAAACGGGAAAATTTCTATAGACCCTTCTAGCAACAATGGATGCACCAACGGGAGTAGACACCTAATAAGGCTCACACAACAACTCAGGTTTAACATTGAACTTTTTGGCAACAAAAGGATTAACAAAAGAAAGAGTGGCACTTGGGTCTATCAATGCATACACATCAAAATCAAAAACTTTTAATATACCAGTGACAACATCAAGCACCCCATCTACCCCTTGTCTCCCTTGAAAAGTATAGAACCGATTGTTCCTTGGGGAACCACCTTGTTGGCCTCCTCTTCCCATATGACCTGCATTTGCACCTTATCCTTGTGGATGGCCATATCTACCCTTGTTTTTATTACTAGGACAATCAATCTTCTTGTGACCCACTTCTCCATAACTATAGCAACCATTAGTGTGCCTCAAACATGGGCCATCATGCCCTCTACCACACCTTGGACACATAGCATTAGGTACCACACCACCACCACTATGGACCCTTGGGTTATCATTAGCAAACCTTCTATAAGGATCATTTGAAGACCCTTGGCCTTGATGAAACCAGCCACCCTTGAGACCTCGAAATCTATTTCAAAACGAGCCCTCTTGGCCTCATTACCTCTTCCCTTTCTCAAATCTTCCCCCTCCAGTTGTTAGGTATAAGTCATGAGGTAGGACAAATCCATATCACTTATCAACATGGAAGCATAACACTCCTCATTTAGCAAACCGGATACACCCAACACAAACTTGTTTAACATAAACCTTGGCTCGGCCACTAGTTCTAGAACATATTTGGAGAGTTGGTTGAACTTAGGGCTTACTCCCTCATATTCATACACCCTTGGTTTAAATTCATGAGTTCCATCATTTTGTCCTCGCTTAGTGTCACGACCCAAGCCTAGGGCCTAGACGTGACATGACAAATGGGGAACCCAAAGGAACCCCAAACAAGCCTCTTAATTTATAAGTACATATCATCGATCGCAGAAGCATATAAAAGAAATAAAGAGTAATAGTAGGGACAAAGGGATAAGGAAAAAGCTTGCATAACATCATAATCAAGAGACAAAGAGTCAAACCTCATATCATAGATACATAGAATGTCTAACAAACACCTCTAGTACTTAGATAAAAGCGGGGGCCAAGACAAAGCACCTGGGGTGACCATCATAGTCAAAATAGAACATAGAGAAGAGTGTCTCAGTATTTCATAAGAGAAACATAGATAAACATCCCTAGAATGGAGGACTCACCACCTAGCTTGAGTAGTACCGAAGTAGCCACATCATGGAGAAGGATGATCAACATGGGCTCTGGTTCCTACATAATGATATCATGTAGGCAAAAGTATGAGTTAGTACGTTTGAATGTACTAAGTACATTGGTTGCAATGCAACAAGAGATTGGCACCACAATAAAATGCATAACAATAGGCAATAGGCACAATATAACAATATCGTAGGTATGACCAAAGCTCAAGTAAAGAATGCTTAAATAACTCATGCTCATATAGTATATCATATGTGTAGAAGAGGCCAAGCATGATTTTCAAAGAATAAACCCCTTGGTAGGTTGATAATGATCTCACCCCATTACCCTAGTACTGTGGCACAAACCCCTCACATGGTTGATGATAATCTCACCCTGTCACCGTGGTGGCGAAGTACAAACCCATCACATGGTTGATGACTACAAACCCCTATCAAGGTTACCCGGGCTCCTAGTCCCCTCGGGTCGAGCATGGTCTAATGCAACACTTTATATAGAATATATCATATACACAAGATATTTTCATCATCATATACTCATTCATATCATTTCTCATGCTTTGGACCTTGAATTTCTCAAGAAACCACATCCAGATATTTTATCAAACACTTAGAGAATATGTAGTGCTAGTGTAAAACCATGCAATTCAAGAGTGAAATCATGTTAGTAAATTCAATGTAAAAGCTTCAACAGATATAGGTAACACCTTCAAGAAATAAACATCAAAACCTTTCACCAATCCTTTCAATAGATCTTAGATTTAATGCTCAAAACATGGTAAAACAGTCACAATTGCATATGCTCAAATATAGTATGCAGTGATTTTCATAATAATCAAGACCCATAAATAAATCACCTTTAAATTATGCAATTTGTAAGAAAAGGAAGCTTGGGCATCATGGGTGAAAGGAACCCGTGAAAGAAACCCATATACCTTAGCTTGGAGATGAACTTGGTGAAGATTGGAGGTGGAGACTTGAAGCTTCAAGAAGAACCTTGAAGGAAATCCTTAGATTCGGAAGAGGTTTTGAGACCTGAAATTAGGAGTGAGAAATATGGCTAAGTATTTGAGAGAGTATCGGGGAATGCTTAGGATAATATAAGGGTGAAATATGGCTAAGCATAGGTAAATACTCATTTGGGAACACTTAGGCCCAGGACTTAAAAATATTGGACCGAGTTGAGAAAAAAAGTCACAAATAACACCTTTGTGTGTCATGGAAGCGGCGCGCTTTGCTCTCTAGAAATTGCATTCTTGAAATTTCGTAATTGCTAATCTTTCTTAATTAAATTTGGGTTAGACCCTTTTCCCCCTAAGTTTGACCCACTAAACAAGAATATGAAGTCGAATTTTTGAAATAAGGAACAAATTTTTAGATATATGGAATTACGATCTGGGCACTTTCGAGGAACATTTTCAGGCACTTGTTGGAATCATTTCACTTAGCTCAAGAGGGAAGAACCGGCTGAGAACTGCCGCCTTAAAATCCTCCCGAAAGATCACATAGTTGTTCCCCTTCTCCTTCTTCCATTGAGTAAACCATATTTTGGCCACCTCTTTGAATTGGTAGGCCTCCAACTTCGCTTTCTCCTCCCATCTAACACCCATAATAGACAATACTTTGTGCATCTCATCAATAAATTCTTGAGGGTCCTCATCTATTTTAGACCCATGGAACTCCAGTGGGTTCATTCTAATAAATTCACTCACCCTAGAAGCTGGAATAGGAGCACAAGGGGCTTGGGCCCCTAGGTTGATTTTATTAGTCATAACCTGAGCTAGCATGGCAATAGCATCTCGGAACTCTTTATGAGCCTATTGTTCTTCAGGTGTACAAGTTTTTCTTCCTCTCTAGGCATGATCTAGCATAGCCAAGAACATTCGTTAGGGAAAAGCCTTACCTTAACTTCTATAGCACGACATGGACCAAGAATAAGGGAAACATTTCCTAAAACGTCTCATAGCCTCTTACTCATAGTTGTGATGCACTTAACAACTATGAACATGACTCTAATCGATGCGGTGTGTTAGAAGTCAATGACTATTAACAACCTAGTACTCTGGTACCAAGTTTGTCATTACCCAAGCCTATGGCCTAGATGTGACACAGCGAATCGTAACCCGAAGGGACCCCAAACAAGTCTCATAGTATATCATTTACACTTCCTTGTTTGTGGTAGCAATTAAACAACAACAAGAGAGTATAAATAGGGATAAAAGGGACTAAGGTAAGTCTTTAATAGAGTAAATCATCAAGAAAAGTCAAATCTCAAGCATTATTATATCACTTGTCCAACAACACCTCTAAACATGGAATTGAGCTGGGGCCACAAAACTTTTTGGGCTCACCCTTATAGTCATAAGCATCTAAACAAAGGAAAGCTTCTTTACATGACATAAGATCAATAGCTATTGTCCTCGGATTTGAGGACTCACTAAACTTACTTCAAGAGATAGTACTAGCCACGTGGGTGAGGAAGATGATCAAGTGGAACTTTGGTTCCTACACGATAACATCATGTAGGTATAGAGTATGCATTAGTACATTTGAATGTACTAAGTATGTAAGATGCAATGCAATAAGAGATAGACAATATAGTCAAAATGCAAATACATAGGCAAGAGATAGTATATTAGCAATATGGAATGTATGATCAATACTTGGAGTAAAACATTCTTAGATAGAACATAATACGTATGCATGAAAAGACTATCATCATAGACCAAGCAACCAATACTTGGAATCCAAGGCATATCACCCCTTTGGAAGGTGATTGAGATATCTACCCCTCAATTTGTAGTACGAGCCTACCGCCCCTTGACAAGGTGACCAAATTATATACCCCTCAACATAGTAGTAGGGGCCTAGCACCCCCGACAAGGTGGTCAAGGTATATACCCCTCAACACAGTAGTACAGGCCTAGCACCCGCCGATAAGGTCATTGAGGCATAGCACTCCCTCAACAAAGGTGTGGTCAACTTGCAACACTATATATAATTTTCAAGAAATCATCACATCCCTTTCATCATCATAAAGTCAGTTAACTTATGTGTCAACAGACCTTGAATAACTCGAGAACCCTTAATCGGACATTTTATCAAACACTTGGCGGGCGTTTATGCTAGTTCAAAATCATGCAGTGCAAGAGTAAATTCATGTGATAAAACTTAATATAAATCAACCTACAAACACTTCGTAATACCCTCATGCAAGATACATTAAAGTCCCTCATCAAATCTCATAATAGATCATAGATTCATAGCTCAAAACATGCAAAACAGTCACATCTTATGAAACCCCAACATAGTTTATAATCAAGTTCATATGAGTAATACCCATAAGTAAATTAACTTAGAAACATACAGTTTACATAAAAAGGAAGGTTGAGAATCATGGGTGAAATGACCCAATAGTTGAAACCCACATACCTCAAATTTAGAGATTTCCTTGAAGAAGATTTGAATAAAAACATGAAGCTTGAATGAATTTCTTGAGATCCAGAATGAGTTTGAGTTACTTGAATTTGGGTGAAATATTTGGCTATGTGTTAGAGAGGATTTGGGGAATATCTTGAATGATATGAGGCTGAAAAATGACTAACTATAGGTGTTTTTACGCATAGAAAGGCTTAGACCTAAGAACCCAAGACCTTAGGCCGATCTAAGAAAAATTGGCAACAAAATACATTGCTCTACAATGGCTCCGCATTGTGGAGCCAACGCTCACTGCTTCTGGAAATTGAAATTTTTGAAAAAATAAAATTTTGCTACGATTACTCTAAGATAGGGGTTATACCCATTTTTTGCTCAATTTTGCACCCTGATCATGAATATGAAGTCGTACTTTTGATATCATGCAAGAATTTTTAGATATGTGTAAATTACAATTATGGGCATTTTTAGGCGCATTTTTTGGCACATTTTAGTGCGTTTCAAATCTCCCCCTTGGGAACATTCATCCCTGAATATTAAAGAAATGTATATAAGCAAAGTAATCAAGATGATTTCAGCCCAACGTATGAATGCAACAATGCACTTAAATCTTATTTCAAAAAATCTCAACATAAGTGTAAAAAATCACCATAAATTTACCAACATAAACATGAATGCATGCTAATGACATAAGGGCTGAATCTTAAGACTTGAAATCACATAGAGGACTTAAATTAGTTCCTTAAGCTTGAGTAGAATGGAAGAGATAGGGATACCTCTTTTGCATGTCCGCCTCGGCTTCCCATGTAGTACTCTTAACTTGGTGGTTCCTCCAAAGGACCTTAACGGAAGCTACATCCTTGTTCCTCAACCTCTTCACCTATCTATCCAAAATTTCTACTGGGACCTCTTCATAAGTCAAATTCTCTTCAACAACACCCACAACATCTAAAGGCACAATAGCATTTGGGTCACCCACACACTTCCTTAACATAGACACATGGAAGACCAGATGAACCATATTCATATTATTGGGCAACTCCAACTCATAGTCCACCTTACCAATCCTCCTCAACATCCTATAAAGACCCACAAATCTTAGACTCAATCACCATGATGAGGGGTGATATACCTCAATCACCTTATTGGGGGGTGATATGCCCAATCACCTTGTTGAGGGGTAAGTACATCAATCACCTTGTTGGGGGGTGACATTACCCAATCTGCTCGTTGAGGGGTGAGTACCTCAATCACCTTGTTGGGGGTGACATGCCCAATCACCTTGTTGAGGGGTGAGTACCTCAATTACCTTACAAGGGGGTGACATACCTTATATTTCAAGTAGTAGTTGGCTTAGTCTATGTTGATTATTGTCTCTTCCTACATGTGATATGTACTATGCAAGTTATATGATTTACAAGCTTGTTTTACTTCAAGCATTGATCATGCATGCCATATTGATATTATGCTTATCCATTGCTTATGAATATGAATTTTAACTATATTGGCTTATGTCTTGTTGCATTGCATTCTACATACTTAGTACATTTAAATGTACTAACACATACTCTCTGCCTACATTATATTACCATGTAGGGACTGGAGTACCTCTCAATCATCCTCTATGTGGCTAGTTTGGTACTTCGGAAGATAACCTTTGGTGAGTCCTCAAGTACGAGGATGCTATCTATGCTACTCTTGCTATTTGATATTTTTTTATGGTGAACACTTGATACAATGAGGGTGAGCCTGGAAAGTGTCTTGGCCCCCCCCCCCTCCATTCCATGTTAGAGGTATTGTTGGATAATTAATGCACTTATGCTATGAGCTTGACTCTTTTATGCATTTATAAATATCAAGGCTTTCCTTAGTCCCGTTTCCCTTATTTATATCTCTTGTGTTGTTTATTTTGCTTCCGCGACCAAGGATGTGTGAATTATATGCTAAAAGGCTTATTTGGGGTCCCTTCGGGTTCCCATTCATCATGTCCTGTCTAGTCCCTAAGCTTGGGTCATGACAAAATAGGTATCAGAGCACTAGGTTGTTAATGGTCCTCGAAATCTAACACATCACATCGATTAGAGTCTTATCTCATGGTTGTGAAGTGCACCACAACTATGAATGAGAGGCTATGAAGCATTTTAGGAAATTCCTTCATGGTCTGTATCGTGCTTTAGATGTAAGTGCAAGGGTTTTTCCCCTGACAAATGCTCCTTGCTAATCTAGATCATACAGATTCCAAGAGGGAGAATGAGGAGAGCCCATACATATGAGGAGAAACGAGCCCCTCCCGCTCCTCAAGCTTCTCAAGGTGGAGAAGTAGCTCAAGATGAGTTCTGAGATGCTATTATATTGTTAGCTCGTGCTATGACCAACCAAATCAACCAAAGGGTCCAAGCCCCTCATGCTCCCACTCCGGCTTCTAGGGTGAGGGATTTCACTAGAATGAACCCATTGGAGTTCAATGGATCCATGTTGGATGACGATTCCCAAGAGTTTATCGATGAGGTGTACAAAGTATTATCTATTATGGGAGTCAATTCAGAGGAGAAAGCGGAGTTAGCAACCTACTAATACAATGGTGTGGCTCAAATTTGGTTTACCCAATGGAAATCGGAGAGATGATGATGCTATTCCTTGGGAGGAGTTCAAAGCTGCATTCCTTAATCAGTTCTATGCTACTCAAGCTAAGGAAAGCTAAAATGATGGAGTATATGAACCACAAGCAAAGTTCCATAAGTGTAAGGGAGTATGTCCTCAAGTTCAACCAACTCTCCAAGTATGCTCCACAATTGGATGCCGAGCCGAGATCAAGGATAAACAAATTTTTGTGGGGTGTGTCCGACTTGGTCAATAAGGAGTGTCATACTTCCATGTTAGTGGGTGCTATGGATGTTTCCCATATCATGACATATGCTGAGTAAATAGAGGGAGAAAAGCTTAGAAAAAGAAGAAAAGTGGTGAGTCCAAGAGGGATCGTTTTGAAAGTGGATTCGAAGGTTCCAAGGGTGGTCAATTTTCTCAAGACCACAAGTTCCAAGGCCAGGGGTCATCTAATGCTCCTAATAGGAGGTTTGCTAATAACAATCCAAGATTCCAAGGTGGAGATAGTGGGGTGCTGAACCCTATGTGCCAAAGATGTAGTAGTGTCACTACCCAAGCCTAGGGCCTAGACATGACATGGTGAATGGGGAATCCGAAGGAACCCCAAACAAGCCTCTTAACTTGTCATTGCACATCATTAGAGGTGGAAGCACATAAATGGCATAAAGCGTAATAATAGGGGCAAAGGGACTAAGGGAAAAGTTTGCATAAACATCATCATCAACAAGTGATAAGAGTCATAACTCATATCATAAATACATATCATGTCCAACAAACACCTCTAATACATAGATAAGAGTGAGGGTTAAGACAAGCAACCGGGCTCACCCTTATAGTCAAAATAGAACATAAAGAAGAATGTCTCAATATATAATAAGAGCAACATACTACATTCCCCGAAGTAGAGGACTCACCAACAAGCTTGAGTAGTACCGATCTAGCCTCGTGGAGGAGGATGATCAACTTTAGACTGGTTCCTACAAGGTGATATCATGTAGGTAAGAGTATGCGTTAGTACGTTTGAATGTACTAAGTATGTACGATGCAATGCAACAAGCGATAGGCACATTAATCAAAATGCATAACAATAGGCAATAGGCATAATATATCAATATGACATGTATGATCAATGCATAAGTAAAACATGCTTAACTAACTTATGCTCATACAGGATACCATATATGTAGAATAGACAAGCTAGATTTCAAAAGTACAAACCTCTTGATTGGTTGATGATGGTTTCAACCCATCACCTTTGTAGTGTGGTACGAAACCCTCACATGGTTGATGATAATTTCACTTATCACCCTAGTGGAGAAGTACAAAACCCTCTCATGGTTTATGAGTACAAACCTTCTCTTAGGTTATCAAGGTACAAACCCCTCGACAAGGTTATTCGGCTCTTAGTCACCCCGGATCGAGAATGATCTAATGCAACACTTGGTATAGATTATATCATATACATAAGCTTCTTTCATCATTTTAACATCAATCATATCATATCTCATGCTTTGGACCTTTGATTTTTCAAGAAACCACATCCAAAAAATTTTCAAACACTTAGAGGGTGTGTAACGTTATTATAAAATAATGAAAGATAGAGATGAAATCATGCAAGAAAACCCATTGTAAATCCATCAATGAACACCTTGCAACACCCTCAAGCAATCTGAAATGACCCCAAAAGTTGCCCGAAAACATGCCTCGGAAGTGACCGAAATGTTATTTTCCATATATCAAAAACTCCATTCATTATTTGGAAAATACGACTTCATATTCTTGTTTAGGGGCTCAAATTGAGCGGAAAATTGGTCTAACAAAAATTTTAGTGCAACTGTATCAAAATCCAAAAATCGCAAAGGACGCTATTTAGGAAGGTCAACTTTGAAGGGGCATATCTCTAAGCACACAAAGAACTGAGTGGCCCACAACCTACCAACTTAAATCCCTTTAACTAAGCTTTCTAACGCACTTTGTTGTACATCATTCCGAGTTTGGATGAAGGATATATGCCCATTTTTCGTAAAACTCGTTCATGCAGAAAATGCACATTTCCAATGAGCATCCGCATAGCCTATGCGACGCGGACCTGTGTTATTTTGGCCCTATTTTTTTAGTGTTGGTCTAAGACTTTCAATTCTTGGGCCCAAGGTTTCCCATACGTGTTTATACCTATGCTTAGCCTTATTTCACCCTCATATCATCCTCAATACTGCGCAATATCCTCTCAAGCACTTAGAGTTATTTCTAACCCTAAATTCAAGTCTCAAACTCAAGACCAATCTCAAGGATTTCTTCAAGGATCTCACTCAAGATTCAAATCTCCATTCAAGTCTTCTTCAAGAACTTTACAAAAGCTAAGGTATGTGTTGTTGAACCATTGGGTCCTTTCACCCATGGTGCCTAAACCCTCTTTTAATTAATATTGCATGATTTAAAGTTGATTTTACATGTGGGTCTTGTATACTAAAAAATTTACTGCACAATTATTTTAGTTCATGAAAGTATGGTTGTTTTAGCATGTTTTGAGCTTCAAATCTTGGATCTAATGTTGAAATTGATGAGGGGTTTTGATGTGAATGTGTTGGGGGTGTTGCAAGGTGTTGATTAAAGGTTTTACCACTAATTTTCCTGCATGATTTCATCTCTAAATTGCATGCTCTTTTACACCCATAACGCACCCGCCAAATGTTTGATAAAATATCCAGCTAGGGTTTCTTGAGGAATTGAAGGTCTAATGCGTATCTTATGAGTTGAATAGTGTTATGATGATTATATGATGATGGAATGATGATGAAACAATGGTATGCACATGATGTATAATGATGAGAGGAAATGTAGGTATATGATGACTTTATGATGATGAAGTATGTTGTACATGTGTTTAATTCATGAAAAATAGCTATGATGTTGCAAGTTGATTACCTTGTTGAGGGGGTACCAAGCCTCAATCAGCTTGTTAAGAGGGTGCCAAGTCTCAATCACCTTGTTGAGAAGGTTCCAAATCTGAATCACCTTGAGGAGGGGCTGTCAAGCCCCGGTTGCCTTATTGAGGGGGTACCAAGCCTCAACCACCTTGTTGAGAGGGTACCAAGTATTAATCACCTTGTCGAGGGTGTGTCAAGCCTCGGATGCCTTATTGAGGGGGTATCAAGCCTCAATCATCGTTCAAGGAATGGTGTGCCTTAGAGTTAGGCAGTAGTTCACTTGGTCTCTTCTATACTTGTGATATCTTATATAAGCATTTTATCCTAGCATGTTTTACTAATGCATCGATCATACACGCCATATTACTATACTATACTTATTGCCTAATGTATGCATTTTGATTATGAAGCTTTGTTACTGTTGTATTGCATCCCATATACTTAGTATATTCAAAGTACTCTTGCCTACATGATATCACCATGTAGGGACCGGAGCTCCTATTGATTCTTCTTGCGGCTAGATGGATTCTTCAAGTTAGCCTTGGAGAGTCCTCATTTCCAAGGACAAGGACTATTCTCTTACACTATGTATTAAGATTTTCTTAACTTTATTGTATACTTATGATTATGAGGGTGAGGCGGGTTGTATGTCTTTGCCCCTGCCATTATCTATGTAATAGAAGTGTTGTTGGACAAAGCTATGTATTTATGATATGAGTTGACTCTATGTTATGCCAAATTCTCCCATAGTCCTTTTTGCCCTTATATCCATTTTTCTAATGTCAATTAATTGCTTACGTGACCAAAGATGTGTAATGATATGCTATAAGGCATGTTTGGGGTTCCTTTGGGTTCCCCATTCACTAGTCACGTCAAGGCCCTAGGCTTAGGTCGTGACATAATATACATCAAAAAACCTCATCACATCTTATAATAGATCCAAGAATTATAGCTCAAAACATAGCTAAACAGTCACAACTTTACATTGCTTTAACATAGTTCATAGACATGTTAATACTGGTAAACCCAATTGAAAAATCAACTTTAAATCATGCAATTGAGTAGAAAGGAGGTTAGGGCACCATGGGTGGAAGGACCCAATAACTAAAACCCACATACCTTATATTTGAGGAAGCTCTTGATGAAGATTGAAAATGGAGGCTTAAAGATTGAAGGAAATCCTTAATTCTAGATGAAGGTTTTGAGACTTGAATTTGGGAGTGAAAAATATAGTTAAGTGTTTGAGAGGGCATTGGGGAATGTTTAGGATGATACGAGGGTGAAATATGACTAAGTATAGGTAAAAACACGTTAAACACTTAGGCCCAAGACCCAAAAGCCTTGGACCAAGATAAAAATCACCTGCAACAAAATACACAGGTCCGCATCTGGTCCACGACACGGACCTATTGCAGAGGCAAATTAATACATGTCCGCGATAGCTGCGCGTCGTGGCACTATCACGAATCAATTCTGGATAAAACTAATTATGAAAAATGAAATTGCTAATCGTTTGCTCTTAAATCAGGATTAGACCTTTTCCCCTCTAATTTTGACCCCCTGAAAAAAGAATATGAAGTCAGATTTTTGATATCGCGCATGGATTTTGTGATATGTGGAATTTAAAATTTCGAGCATTCTGAGGCACATTTTCGGGAACTTTTTAGGGTCGTTTAAATATCTCTCCCTTGGGAACATTCGCCCCCCGAATGTAAAAGAGACGTATATGACAAGAGTGATCATAAACAAATCAACCCTAACATAAACGCTACATTACATCTAAAATGCCATTTTAAAAATCTCAACATAAGTCTAAAATCATTATAAATTTACCAACTTAAACATGAATGCATATGCGTGACATAGTGGCTGGATTATAAGACTTGAAATCACATAAGGGCTTAGGGTTAGTACCTTAGGCTTGAGTGGAGTGGAAGAGATAAAGATACCACTTTCGCATGTCCGCTTCGTCCTCCTAAGTAGCATTTTTGATTTGTTGGTTCCTCTAAAGCACTTTTACGGATGCCACGTCCTTGTTCCTCAATCTCTTCACTTGCCTATCCAAAATCTGAACTAGAACTAGTTCATAAGTCAAGTTATCCTCAACAACGCCCATAACATCAAGAGGCACAATAGAATTAGGATCACCAACACATTTTCTCAACATAGAGACATGAACCACAGGATGAACCAAATTCATTTCACTAGGAAACTTCAACTCATAAGCTACCTTGCCAACCCTCTTTATCGCCTCATAAAGACTAACATATATTTGACTCATCTTCCCCATTTTACCAAAATGGACCACACCTTTCATTGGATAAACCTTTAAATAAACCCAGTCACCCACTTTGAATTCAAGATCTCTTCTCCTCACATCGGCATAAGATTTTTGGCGACATTGGGCCGTCTTCAATCTCTCCGTAATCATCTTAACTTTATTAAAAGCCTCCATAACCAGATCTGGTCCCAATAAAGCCACCTCTCTAACCTCAAACCATCCAACCGGTGATCTACAACGTCTTCCACAAAAAGCATCAAAAGGATTCATACAAATGCTAGAGTGATAGCTATTGTTGTAGGCAAACTCAATCAAAGGAAGATAGTCATCCCAACTACCCTTAAGCTCTAAGACATAAGCCCTAAGCATATCCTTAGGTGTTTGAATGGTTCTTTCGGCTTGGCCATCCGTTTGAGGATGAAAGGTCGTACTAAGGTGAACTTTTGTACCAAGACCCCTTTGAAAAGACCTCCAAAAGTGTGAAGTGAATTATGCACCACGATCCGATATGATGGACAAAGGAACCCCATATAACCCCACTAACTCATAGATGTACAACCTTGCATACTCTTCAGCCCCATATGTGGTCTTAAATGGTAGAAAGTGAGTCGATTTCATCATCATATCAACCACAACCCAAATGGAATCAAAACCTTTTCTAGTTTTGGGCAATAAAACTACAAAATCCATATTAATCACCTCTCACTTCCAAGTGGGAATCTCTATGTCTTGGGTTAGGCTACTCGGCCTTTGATGTTCGTCTTTGACTTGTTGACAACTATGGCAACCAGAAATGAAATTGGCAATATCCCTCTTCATACCTCCGCACCAATACACGTCCCTCAAGTCTCTATATATTTTGGTGGAATCGGGGTGGATAAAATAAGATGAATTAGGGGTCTTATCAAGGATTTTCTCCCTCAAACCACTAACACAAGGCACACATAACCTACCTTGGTACCTAAGGGCACCATCTCCCCCCTGGGGAGAAAACCTCTATTTTGCCCGTTTTCACTAACGCTTTCAATTCAAGCAAGGAGGAGTCAAGATCTTGTTTTGCTATCACTTCATCAACCAATAAAGACTTAGACCCATCAACAACAGCAACCCCATAATCACCAACCTAACCCCTAATCACTACCATTAACATGTGTTAGGCTACCCATAGACAACCTACTCAAAGCATCCGCCATAACATTTGCCTTACCCGGATGATAGTGCATACTCGTATCATAGTCATTATGAAGTTCTAACCATCTTCTTTGCCTCAAGTTGAGATCTTTTTGAGTGAAGACATATTGGAGGATCTTATGATCGGTGAACATATCAACATGCATCCCATACAAGTAGTGACACCAAATCTTTTGTGCAAACACAACGGCGGCTAACTCTAGATCATGGGTAGGGTAGTTACTTTCATGTACCTTGAGGTGTCTAGAATCATAAGCTATGACCTTACCATTTTGCATCAACACAAAACCCAAACCAACCCAAGAAGCATCAAAATACACCACAAATCCCACAAGCCCATCCGATAGAGACAATATAGGACTGGACACAAGCTTATCTTTCAATGTTTGGAAGCTCCTCTCATACTTATCGGTCCACCCGAATTTAACTTTCTTTTGAGTCAATTTTGTCATCGAGGAAGCAATGGAGGAGAACCCATTCACAAACTTTCTAAAATAATCTGCTAGGCCCAAGAAGCTTCTAATATCCGACGGGGTCAATGGTCTATGCCGATTTCTAATCACATCGATTTTCTTAGGATCTACCTTTATATCATCCACTAACACCACATGACCCAAGAGTGAAACCTCCTTCAACCAAAATTCATACATGCCATATTTGGCATACAATTTCTCCTCCCTCAATCTTTGTAAGACAACCCTCAAATGCCCCGTATGCTCCTCCCAACTATGTGAATAGATCAATATATCATCAGTGAAGACCACAACAAAGGAATCAAGGTAGGGTTTGAAGATCCTATTCATTAGGTCCATGAAGATGGTCAGTGCATTGGTTAACCTAAACGACATCACAAAAAACTCATAATGCCCACAACTAGTCTGGAAAGCCTTCTTGGGAAAATCACATTCCCTCACCCTCACTTGATGATACCCGAACCGAAGATCAATCTTAGAGAAATAGCTAGTCCTATGCAATTGGTCAAACAAATCATCAATTCTTGGAAGAGGATACATATTCTTTATAGTGACCCTATTAAGTTGCCGATAGTCAATACACATTCTAAGTGACCCATCCTTCTTCATCACAAATAACACTGCAGCATGCCAAGGTGATTGGCTAGACCTAGTAAATCCCTTCTCCGAAAATTCGTTCAATTGTTCCTTTAACTCCTTCAACTCCGTCGGGGACATACGGTAAGGGGGAATGGAAATAGGTTGAGTATCAGGGAGAAGGTCTATTAAAAATCTATTTTCCTTTCGAGAGGAATACCAGGAAGGTCATTTGAGAAGACATCGAGAAACTTATTTAAAAACGGAACCAACTCTATGGAAGGGACTTTAGACTCCACATCCCTAACCCTCACGAGATGGTAAAGACACCCCTTAGAGATCAACTTACGGGCCTCAATGCAAGAAATGAATCTACCTTGACCACCACATCTTGACTTTCTCACTTAAGGATGGGCTCATTAGGGAATTGAAACTTGACCCTATGGGTTCTACAATCAATTGAAGCATATTAGGCATGCAACCAATCCATCCCAAGAATGACATCAAAATCTACCAGGTCTAATTCAACAAGATCACAAGGTAATAACTTATGCAAAATGCAAATGGGACAACTTATATAAACTTTCCTAGCAACAATAGAGGCACCAATAGGAGTAGACACTTCATATGACTCATGCAACAACTCGGGGTCAACATGAAAATTTTTAGCAACAGAAGGGGTAACAATGGAAAGTGTGGCACCTGGATGAATCAAAGAATATATATCAAAGTCAAAGATTTTCAACATACCGGCAACAACATCGAGAACCTCACCAACCCTTTTCCTTCCATGAATAGCATAAAATCGATTATGTCTTGGGGCACCACCTTGAGGATCACCAACACCCTGAGGCCTAGGGAAGTCATTGGAAAACCCCCTATTAGTAGCATGAGAAGACCCTTGGCCTTGATGAAATCTAGCACCCTATTGGAATTTACCCTCAAATCGGGCCCTCTTGGCCTCATGCCCCCTCCTTTTCCTCAATTTCTCCTCCTCCCATTTCTCAGCATAGGTCATCAACCAAGACAAGTCCATGTCACTAATTAGCATGGCGGACCAGCATTCTTCACTTACCAAGTCGGAGACCCCCATCACTAACTTATTCATCCTAGATCTAAGATCGGCCACCAAATGTGGAGCATACTTTGAATGTTGATTAAACTTGAGGGAATACTCCCTCACACTTATAGAACCTTGTTTTGAGTTCATGAACTCTACCAACTTATCTTCCCTAAGCTCAAGATGGAAAAACCAATTAAGGAAAGAAAATTTAAACTCTTCCCAAAAACCACACTGCAATTCCCTTCTCACCCTTCCACTAATCATACCATATTTGGCTACCCCTTTGAGTTGGTACGCTGCCAACTCCACCTTTTCGTTCAGCCTAACACCCATGATATTCAAAATCTTGTAGACCTCATTAATGAACTTTTGTGGATCTTCATCTACCTTAGACCCATAGAAAACTGAAGGGTTCATCCTCACAAAGTCCCTATCCTAGCTCCCGGTGTAGTAGCATGAGGGGCTTGGGCCCCTTTATTGACTTGGTTGGCCATAACTTGGGTAAGAATAATGAGAGCATCCCATAGCTCACCATTGGTAGGTTGCTCCTCGGGAGTTTGGGCCCTTCTTCCTCTAGTGTTTGGCATGATATAGCATAGCAATGAACAACCACTAGGGGAAAAACTTACCACGACTCTATAGCACGACTTAGAATATGAAAAAAGGAAACATTTCTTAAAATGCCTCATAGCCTCCTATTCATAGTCAGCGTGCTCTTCACAACCATGAATAGGACTCTAATCGACGTTGTGTGTTAGACTCCGAGGATCTATAAACCTAGTGCTTTGATACTAAGTTTGTCATGACCCAAGCCTAGGGCCTAGACGTGACACGGCGAATGGGGAACCCAAAGGAACCCAAAATAAGCCTCTTAACTTGTCATTACGCATCATTGGTCGAGGAAGCACATAAATGACATAAAACGTAAGAATAGGGGCAAAGGAACTAGGGGGAATGTTTGCATTAAACATCATCATCTAGAGACAAGAGTCATAGCTTATACCAGAGATACATATCATGTCCAACAAACTCCTCTAATACATAGATAAGAGCGGGAGCCAAGACAAGAAATCAGGCTCACCCTCATAGTCAAAATAGAAAATAAAGAAGAATGTCTCAATACATAATAAGAGCAACATAGACTAAGGTCCCCGAAGTGGAGGACTCACCAACAAGCTTGAGTAGTACTGATCTAGCCACATGGAGGAGGAGGATCAACTTGGGCACCGATTCCTACATAGTGATATCATGTTGGCAAGAGTATGCATTAGTATGTTTGAATGTACTAAGTATGTAGGATGTAGTGCAACAAGAGATAGGCTCCTTAATCAAAATGTATAATAATAAGCAATAGAAATAATATATCAATATGGCATGTATGATCAATGCATAAGTAAAGCATACTTACGTAACTCTTGCTTACATAGGATATCATATGTGTAGAAGAGACCAAGCTAGATTTCCAAAGTACAAACCCCTTGGTTGGTTGATGATGGTTTCACCCCATCACCCTGGCAGTATGGAACGAACCCCTCATATGGTTGATGATAATTTCACCTTGCCACTCTAGTAGAAAAGTACTAACCCCTCACAAGGTTGATAAGTACAAACCTCCACCTCGTTTATCAAGGTACAAAACTCTCGATAAGGTTATCCGGGCTCTTAGTCCCCCCGTATTGGGTATGGTCTAATACAATACTTTATATAGACTATATCATATACACAAGCTTTTTCATCATCATAATATTAATCATATCATATCTTATTCTTTGGACCTTCAATTCCTTAAGAAACCACATCCAGATATTTTTAAAACACTTAAAGGGTGTGTAATGCTAGTATAAAATCATGAAACATAGAGATGAAATCATGCAAGAAAATCCATCTTAAAACAATCAATCAACACCTTGCAACACCCTCAAGTAATATACATCAAAATCCCTCATCAAGTTTTACAATAGATCCAAGATTTATAGCTCAAAACATAGCTAAACAGTCACAACTTTACATAGCTTTAACATAGTTCATAGACATGTTCATACTAGTATACCTAACTGAAAAGTCAACTTCAAATCATGAAAATTGAGTATAAAGGATTTTAATGCACCATAGATGGAAGGGCCTAATGACTAAAACCCACATACCTTAGCTTTGAGGAAGCTCTTGATAAAGATTGAAAATGGAGGCTTGAAGGTTGCAGGAAATCCTTAATTTCGGATGAGGGTTTTGAGACTTGAATTTGGAAGTGAAAAATATGGCTAAGTGTTTGAGAGGGTATTAGAGAATATTTAGGATGATATGAGGGTTAAAGATGACTAAGTATAGGGAAAAACACGTTTGGGAACACTTAGGCCCAAGACCCAAAAGCATAGGACCGAGATAAGAATCACTCACAACAAAATACACAGGTCCACATCTAGTCCATGATGTGGACCTGTTGCGGAGACAAAATTAATACATGTCTGTGACAGCTGCGTGTCGTGGCACTATCGCAGATTTATTTTGGATAAGAAAAATTATGAAAAATAAAATTGCTAATCGTTTGCTCTTAAATCAGAATTAGACCCTCACCTCCCTAATCTTGACCCCCTGAACAAGAATATGAAGTTGAATTTTTGGTATCGCATACGGAGTTTGTGATATATGGAATTTAAAATTTTGTGCATTCTGAGGCACATTTTCAGACACTTTTTGGGGTCGTTTCGGTAGGAACCATAATGGCCCATATTTGGGAAATTCTAATGCTTTCTTTGGTTGTGGTGAAGTGGGTGTAAAGTGGTTGATTATCCTCATGCTCAAAACAAAGGTAGAGATGGTCTTCCACAAGACCAAGGAGTAAATGCGGGTCAAAAGGAAATAGGAGGCCAACAAAGGGGTTCTCCAAAGCAAAATAGATTCTATACTCTTCAAGGGAGACAAGGGGTGGATAAGGTGCCCGATATCGTCATCGGTATGTTAAAGGTTCTTTATTTTGATATGTATGCATTGATAGACCCGGGTGTCACTCTTTCTTTTATTACTCCTTTTGTTGCCAAAAAGCTTCATGTTAGTCCCGACTTGTTGGGTGAACCTTATGAAGTGTCTACCCCCGTTATTGAGTCTATTGTTGCTAAAAGAGTCTATAGAAATTATCTCGTGTTCATATTGCATAAAATCATGCCTTGTGATTTTATTGATTTAGATATGGTGGATTTTGATATCATTCTTAGGATGGATTGGTTGCATGCATATTATGCTTCTATTGATTGTAGAACCCATAGGGATAAATTTCAATTCTCTAATGAGCCCGTGATTGAGTAAGGAAGTCGTGATGTGGTTGTCAAGGGTAGATTCATTTCCCTCCTTAAAACCTAAAAGTTGATTTCTAAGTGTTGTCTCTATCATCTTGTGAGGGTTACGGATGTTGAGTCCGAAGTCCTTCCTATTGAGTCAGTTCCGCTGGTTACTGAGTTTCTTGGTGTCTTTCCCGATGAGCTTCTCGGTGTTCCTACCGAAAGGAAAATAGACTTTTGTGTAGACCTCCTTCCCGATACTCAACCCATTTCTATTCCCCCTTGTCATATGGCCTCGACGGAGTTGAAGGAGTTAAAGGAGTTAAAGGAGCAATTGTAGGATTTGTTGGACAAAGGTTTCATAATGCCTAGTAAGTCATATTGGGGTGCACCAGTATTATTTGTGATGATTAAGGATGATTCACTTAGAATGTGCATTGATTATTGGCAACTTAATAGTCACCATACACAAGTACCCTCTACAAAGGATTGATGGCCTTTTTCTTCAACTTCAAGAGCCTAGTCATTTTTCTAAGATTGATCTTCAGTTCGAGTATCACCAAGTGAAAGTGAGGGAGTGTGACATTCCCAAGACAGATTTCTAACTAAGTATGGGCATTTTGAGTTTGTGGTTATGTCCTTTAGGTTGACTAATGCACTGACTATATTTATGGATCTCATGAATAGGATCTTTAAACCCTACCTTGACTTGTTTGTGGTGATTTTTATTAATGATATCTTGATTTATTCCCATAGTGAGGAGGAG
>JAOTQR010084301.1:0-28589 GCA_025774065.1 Solanum ossicruentum
ACATTATGGGAAAGAAGTTGATAAAGCTAAGCTCCAATAATTTTTGTCTACCTTCACTTCTTTTGCAATCAATATTCTCTTAGTTGAGGCTCTAAATAAGACGCCAACATATGCACAATTGTTGAAGAAATTGGTAACCAAAAAAAGTTGCCTTGGATTGTGAGGCAATTGAAATTCCACATAGTTGTAGCACTCTCTTTGCTAGACAAGTGGTGGCATAATGAAATGATCCAGGTGCATTTACAATACCATGTACAGTCGAGGCATGCAACTTTGGGAGAGCCCTATGCGATTTGGGGGCTAGCGTAAACCTAATGCCCCAAATGGCATTTGAAAAGCTCAATGTAAATACTTTGTCCCAGACAACCATGAAGCATATTATGGCCTACTAGTCAATCAAACGACCAGTCAGGATATTGAATAATGTGTTAGTTAGAATAATAAAATTTATCTACATAGCTGACTTTATAGTGTTGGACTGTGACCTGGACATTAATTTGCTCATCATTTTAGGATAACCATTTTTGGCTATGGATAGAGCCTTGGCATGTGAAAAGTGGGAGTCTAAAGTTCAGAGTGAATGGTGAAGAGGTGAGTTTCAATGTTGATAATGCTTTGCAAGAGCCTGAATATTTCTATGGAAATAATATTGTTGATGTAGGTTATGAGGTCTCACAAAACCTCGAGGAGATAGCCTATTCAAGGGCTGATTCATTGGTTGATATTATGTCAAATTATGCTGAAGAAGATGAGAATGACTGTGATGAATTAGTAGCTATTGTGATATAGGCTAGAGGTATCCAAGAAATCCAGGTAAACTAGATACTGATTTGAAATGTCGAATGTCGGGATACACAACAAGTGATACCATTTACTAATGAGCCACCTAAGGTTGAGCTGAAAGAGCTATCGAGTCACTTGCAATATGATTTCTTGGGGAATAATGAAAGCTTTCCGGTTGTTATTGCAGCTGATTTATAGGAGAAATAAATCAAAGCTCTTTTCAGAATACTCAAGAAACATGTTAAAGCCATTGGTTGGACAATAGCCGACATTGTGGGCATCTCTTCGAGGATTCTCACACATAAGATAAAATTGGTTGAAGGTTGTAAGACAATAGTAGACCATCAACGAAAGTTAAATCCACCTATGCAAAAGGAGGTAAAAAAGGATATTATTAAGTGATTAGACGCTGACATGATTTACCTAATTGCAGATAGTAATTGGGTTAGTCCGTTTCAGTATGTGCCTAAGAAGGGAAACATGACTGTGGCTCCAAATGAAAAGGGCCTACTAGTATCAACACGACTAGTTATAGGGTGAAGAATATGGATGTACTACCAAAATTTAAATGCATCCATAAAGAAGGATTGCTTCCCATTACCACTCATGGACTAAATGCTATATAGGCTTGCTGGAGAGGGTGGTATTGCTTTCTTGACTGGTACTCCGAATACAATCAATTGACCATTTCACATGCGGATCAAGATAAGAACGCATTTACATGCCCTTATTGTACCTTTGCTTTCAAGATAATGCCATTTGGGCTATGTAATGCTATCCGTCTTCACTGACATGGCTGAGGACTCAATAAAGGTATTTATGGATAATTCTTCGGTAGTGGCTGATAGCTTTGATCAATGTCTATGTCATTTGGAGAAAGTATTGTAGGGGTGTGTGGAATCTAACTTGGTCCTCAATTAGGAAAAATGCCACTTCATGGTCAAGCAAGGAATAGTGTTGGGTAATAAGATCTTGAGAAAGGGGCTACAAGTTGACCAAGCTAAGATGAAGAAATTTTAAACTACCTCCCCTATTTTTGTCACGACCCAAGCTTAGAGCCTAGACTTCTCACGACGAATGGAAACCTGAAGGAAACCCAATAAAGCCTCTTAGCATATCATATAATCATCTTTGGTCACAGAAGCAATTAAATAACAAAGAGAGAGAGAGAGAGAGAGAGAGAGAGAGAGAGAGAGTAAATAAGGATAAAGGGACTAAGGGAAGTCCTTTATAGCATAAATCATAAAGAATCAAATCTCAAAGAATAATTATATTACTTGTCCAGCAACACCTCTAAATGTAGACTTGAGCGGCGAACAAGACACTTTCCAGGCTCACCCTCAGAGTGTAAAGATTTCAACACTAAGAAATAATAAAGCAAAGAGTAGCATAGCTATTGTCCCTGAACTTTGAGGACTCATTAATAACTATCTTCAAAGATGACATACTAGCTATAGAGAGAATGATCATGAGGAGCTTGGGTTCCTACATGGTAATATCATGTAGGCATAAAGTATGCATTAGTACCTTTGAATGTACTAAGAATGTAGGATGTAGTACAACAAGAGATAGGCAATGTAGTCAAAATGCATAACCATAGGCAATGGATAGTATAATAACAATATGACATGCATGATCAATGCTTGAAATAAAACATACTTATATAGAAAATATTGCACATGTAGAAATACCTTTATAGACCAAGAAAACTAGTACTTGAAATCCAAGGTATAACCACCCCTTGGGAAGAGATCGGGAAATTTACCCTTCAATTGATAGATGGGCATACCACCCCCTATCATAGTTTTCAAGTGGTATATGAGCATGACTACCCCCTATCAAAGTAATTGAGGAATACACCCCCCCCAGTTTGTAGATGATCACCACCACCCACCCATCAAAGTGATTGAGGAATATACTCCCCAATTAGTAATAGGTGTACCACCCCCATCATAGTGGTTAAGGCATAACACTTCCTCAACTAGGTATGGCCAACTTACAACACTATAAATACTTTTCATGAGATCAACACATACATGCATTCCTTTCACGATCATAAAGTTACTTAATTTATATGTCATGCATTAGACCTTCAGTGTCTCAAGATTCCATAACTGGACATTTTATGAATCATTTGGTGGGTGTGTAATGCTAGTACAGAATAATCAAATTCAAGATGAAATCATGTGAGAAAAATAAATGTAAAACCACCCACCAAAACTTGGTGATACCCTCATGAAAGATGCATTAAAACCCTTCATCAAATCACATAATGGATCATAGATTCATAGCTCAAAACATTCTTAAATAGTCACATTTTTGGAACCCCAACATAGTTTATAATCAACTTTGATAGTAGGAGATATTCATAGATAATCTAACTTGAAATCATGCAATTTAGGTAAAAAGGATAATTAGTCACCATAGGTGAATGTACCCCAATGGTTGGAACCCATAGACCTTAACATTGGAGATTTCCTTGATGAAGAGTTGCATAAGAACTTAAAGCTTGAATGAAATCCTTGAGATTCAGAATGAATTTAAGACAATTGAATTTGGGTGAAATATTTGTCCATGTGTTAGAGAGGGTTTTTGGGAATGTCTTGAATGATTTGGGGTTGAAATATAACTAAATTTAGATGTTTTTATGCATAGGAAGGCTTATGACCAACACCCAAAGGCCTTTGACCAAAACATGAAAACTGTCATAAAATAACACATGTTCCCGACGGCTCCGCGTCGCGGAGCAAACGCATACCCCTACTGGAATTACAATTTTTGTGAAATTCATTTTTTGCTATGGATTCTCTAAAATTCGGGTTATACCCATTTCTTACTCCATTTTGCCCCCTAAATAAGAATATAAGGTCAAATTTTTGAATTACAGATGGATTTTGAGATTTATGGAAATTACAAATTTGGGCAATTCCGTGGCATATTTTCGGGTATTTTTGGTGCATTTCAATATCTCCCCTTTGGGAGAATTTTTCCCTGAATGTCAAAGAAACATATAAAAGAGAAGTAATCAAGATAATTTTAGTCCAATACATGAATTCAACAAATACAATAAAACACCATTTCAAAAAAATCCCAACATAAGTTTCAAAATCAACATGAATTTGTCAACACAAACATGATTGCATGCATATGAAATAAAGGCCAAAAGTTAAGAATTGAAATCGCATAGGGGACTTAAAGTAGTACCTTTTGCTTGAGTAGAATTAAAGTGATAGGGATATTGCTTTTCCATGTCCGCCTCGGCTTCCTATGAAGCACTCTCAACTTGTTAGCTTCTCCTAAGAACCTTGATAGAAGCAATATCCGTGTGCCTCAACCTCTTTACGTGCCTATCAAAAATTTCTACCCGGAACCTCTTCATAAGTCAAATTGTCTTCAAAAATACCCACAACATCTAAAGGCATAATACCATTTGGGTCACCCACACACCTCCTCAACATAGATACATAGGATATCAGATGAACCATATCCATTCCACGAGGCAATTCCAATTCATAGACTACCTTACCAGTCCTCTTCAACATCCTATAAGGACCTACAAATCTTGGACTTAATTTACCCTTTTTACCAAAATGAACCACCCTCTTTGTGGGTGAAACCTTTAAATAGACCCAATCATCAGCTTAAATTCAAGATTCCATCTCCTCATATCGGCATAGAATTTTTGCCTACTTTGGGTTGTTTTCAACCTCTCTCTTATCATCCTCACTTTCTCTAAGGCCTTTTTCCAAATTTGGATACAGCAAAACCATCTCTCCCACTTCAAACCACCCAACCAGTGATCAACAACGTCTACTATAAAGGGCCTCAAAAGGAGCCATACCAATGCTTGCATGATAGCTACTATTATAATAAGTGGAAGGTGATCATCCCAACTACCCTTAAACTCCAAAACACAAGCTCTAAGCATATTTGCATGAGTTTGGATAGCTCTTTTAGCTTGGCCATCCGTTTGAGGGTGGAAGGTCATACTAAGCTTAACCTTGGTACCAAGGCCTCTTTGGAAGGATCTCCAAAAGTGTGAAGTGAATTGACCACCATGATCTGAAATAATAGACAAAGGCACCCCATGCAATCTAACCAACTTATGAATGTATAGCCTAGCATAATCATTGACACCATCAGTGATCTTAATCGGTAGGAAATGAGCCAACCTTGTGATTCTATCAACCACAACCCAAATAGAATCAAAATTCTTTTTAGTCTTAGGAAACCAAAACACAAAATCCATGTTCATTTCCTCCCACTTCCAAGTAGGAATCACTATATCTTCGGCTAGGCCACCCGACCTTTGATGCTCGGGTTCAACTTGTTCGCAATTATGGAATCGGATACAAATGTAGCAATGTCTTTCTTCATAACTCCCCACTGATACACCTCTCTGAAATCTCTATAGATCCTTGTAGAACCGGGGTGAATAAATAGGAAGAATTATGAATCTCATGAAAAATGTTCTCTCTCAAGCCATCAACATTAGGCACACGCAACCTGCCTTGGTACCTAGGGGCACCATCTCCCCCTTGGGAGAAAAACTCCATCTTACCATCTCTCACCAAGGCCTTCAATTCTAACAAGGCGGGGTCAAGATCTTGCTTTGCCTTTACCTATTCAATCAATGAAGATTTAGAGCCATCAACAACAACAATAGCACCATCAACCGATTATGCCTTGGGGCACCACCTTGTTGGCCACCTCTTCCCCTATGAACGACATTTCCACCTTGTGGATGAATATCATTACCTTTGTTCCAATTTCAAGGGCAATACACCACCTTATATAACACTTCAGCACAACTAGAACAAGCATTAGTGTCCTTCAAACATGGGCACTATGACCTATACCATATTTTGGATACATAGCATTAGGCACCATACCACCATAAACGTGGCACCTTGGGTTGACATTGGTAAACCTTCTTTTTGGAGCATGAGAAGACGCTTGGCCTTGATGAAACCGGCCACCCTTGGGACTTTGGGATGTACCCTCAAAACGGGCCCTCTTGGGCTCACCACTCTATCTTTTTCTAAGCTTCTCCCCCTCCATTTGTTCGGCGTACGCCATTAGGTGAGGCAAATCCATATCGATAATGAACATAGCACTACGATACTCCTTAATAACAAAATCAGATACCCCCATCACAAATTTGGTTCATTCTAGACCTCAGGTCGGTAACCAATTATGTGACATATTTGGACAATTGGTTGAACTTGAGGGCATACTTCCTTAAACTCATAAATCCTTGCTTTAAATTCATGAACTCCATCATTTTGGCCTCCTTAAGCTCAATAGAGAAGAACCGACTGAGTAATGCCACCTTAACTCTTCCCAAAGTATGAAATTGTTGTTCCCTTTCTCTACTTTCCACTGGACATACCATATTTGAGCCATCCCTTATGTTGGTATGCCGCCAAAATCCACCTTCTCCTCTAATCTAAGCTCCATGATAGAAAAAACTTTGAACACCTCAACCATAAGATCTTGAGGGTCCTTATCCACTTTATACCCATGGAACTCTGCTGGATTCATCCTAGTAAAGTCTCTCACCCTTGAACCCGGTGTGGAAGCATGAGGGGCTTGGGCCCCTTAGTTGATTTGATTAGTCATGGCTTGGGCTAGCATGATGATAGCATCTAAGAGTTCCTCATGAGCCACCGTATCAAAATTTGGAAATCAAAAAATGTGCCTAGTGAGCTATCCCCACCCCTAGCGTGACACACTAAGGGCGCGCTATAGTGTATTTTGGCTGCCAGTTTTCTATCTTGGTCCAAGACTTTTGGGTCTTGGGCCGAAGTCTTCCCTTGTATAAAAATACCTATAGCTATATTTCTCATTCATATCATTCAATATGTTCTCCAATGCTCACTCAAAAACTTAGACTAATATTTCATCTCAAAATTCAAGTGTCGAAATCTCTTCCGAATCTTAAGGAATTCATCAAAGCTTCAAGTCTCCATTTCCAATCTTCATCGAGAATTCTCTAAATTCAAGCTATGTGGGTCTCAACCATTGGGTTCTTTCACCCATAGTGCCTAAGCTTCCTTTTACCTAAACTACATGTTTCTAAGTTTATTTTACATATGAGTTTTCTATTATGAATTTGGCTATGAAGTATGTTGGGGTTTCGTGAAAGTATGACTGTTTATGCATGTTTTGAGCTATGAATCTTAGACCTAAATTGAGACTTGATGAAGGGTTTTGATGTATATTGTATGATGGTGTTACCAAGTATTGGTGGGATGATTTACTTCTAGATTTCTTGCATGATTTCACACTTTAATTGCATGGTTTTACACTAGCATTGCAGACCCACTAAAAGTTTGACAAACTGTCCAGTTATGATTTCATGAGGAATTGAAGGTCCATTGCATGTCTAATGAGACGAATAACTTTAAGATAATGAAAGGGATATATATATATGTGATATTCTACTATATTGTGTTGGAATTGTCCATTCCCCACTGGGGGGGTTGTGAGCACGAGTAACCATCTCGAGGGGTTTGTACCTTAATAGCCATGTCGAGGGGTTTGTACCTCAATCACCATGGGTGGTAGGGTGTGACAATCCACCAACAAATCAAGGGGTTTGTACCTTTATAACTAGGTTGAGGGGTTTGTACCTCAATCACAACAAATGGTAAGGTGTGATGATCCACCAACCAATCAACGAGTTTGTACCTTGATAACCAGGTTGAGGGGTTTGTACCACAATCACTATGGTGGTAGGGAGCGATGATCCACCAATCAATTATGGGGTTTTTACCTTGATAAACTATGAACTCAATAATGATGGTCTCTTCTTGAACATGTATTATGTCTTATGAAAGCATGATTTACTTCAAATCATATGGTTATATGCTTCTCATTGCCTATGCTTATGCATTTCGATTATGTTGCTTGAGTCTTGTTCCATTACAACTGACATACATAGTATATTTAAATGTACTAACGCATACTCTATGTCTACATGATATCACCAAGTTGGAACCGGAGCCCCGCTTGAGCATTTTCGTCCACGTGGCTAATACGATTTCACTCAATCTAGTTGGTGAGTCCTCTATTCTGGGGACAATATATATGATATCATGCTATGTACTAAGACTATGTTACTTTTATGTATGGATTGACTATGAGGGTGAGCCCAGTTTCTTGTCTTGGCTCTGTCACGACCCAAGCCTAGGGCCTAGATGTAACATGGCGAATGGTGAACCCGAAGGAACCCCAAATAAGCCTCTTAACTTTCATTTACACATCATTGGTTGTGGAAGCATAAAAAAGACATAAAGAGTAAGAATAGGGGAAAAGGGGCTAAGGAGAAAGCTTACATAACATCATAATCAAGAGATAGAGTTAAAGCTCATATCATAGATGCATAACATGTCCAACAAGCACCTCTAATACTTAGATAGGAGCGGGCACCAAGACAAAGCAACCGCACTCAGCCTCATAGTAAAAATAGACAATAAAGAAGAATGTCTCAATACATACTAAGAGCAACATAAACTAAGGTCCCCGAAGTGGAGGAATTAGCAACTAGCTTAAGTAGTACCGAATTAGCCACGTGGGGAGGAGGATGATCAACTTGGGCACCAATTCCTACATATTGATATCATGTAGGCAAGAGTATACGTTAGTACATTTGAATGTACTACGTATGCAGGACGCAATGCAACAAGGGATAGCCATCACAATAAAATACATAACAATAAGCAATAGGCATAGTGTAACAATATGACATGTATGATCAATGCATAAGTAAAATAAGCTTAAGTACCTCATGATCATATAGGATATCATATGTGTAGAAAAGACCAAGCTAGCTTTCCAAAGTATAAACCCCTTGGTAGGTTGGTGATGATGCCACTCCATCACTTAGGTAGTGAGGTACATATCCCTCACTAGGTTGATGAGTACAAACCCCCATCCACTTTGATGATGATGCCACCCTATCACCCTGGTGATGATGTACTAACCCCTCACTAGGTTGATGAGTACGAACCTCTATCTAGGTTATCTGGGCTTTTAGTCCCTCCGGATTGGGCATGGTCTAACGCAACACTTTTTGTAGAACTCATCATATAAATAAGCTCATTTCATCGTCACAACATCATTGATATCATACCTTATTCTTTGGACCTTTTATTCCTTAAGAAATCATAGCCGAACATTTTATCAAATACTTAACGGGTGAGTAATGGGGGTGCAAGACCATGCAATTAAGAGATGAAATTATACAGGAAAATCTATTGTAAAACCATCAATCAATACCTTCCAACACCCTCAGGAAATATACATCAAATTCCCCCATCAAACCATACAATAGATCCAAGATTGTAGCTCAAAACCTAGCAAAACAGTCACCACTTTATATAGCTTTAACATAGTTCGTAGACATGTTCATACTAGTAAACCCATTTGTAAAATCAACTTTAAATCATGTAAATTTAGTAAAAAGGAGATTAAGGTACCATGGCTGGAAGAACCCAATGGATAAAATCTACATACCTTAGTTTTGGAGAAACTCTTGGTGAAGATTGAAAATGGAGGCTTGAAGCTTGAAGGAAATCCTTAGTTCCGGATGAGGGTTTTGAGAATAGAATTTGGGAGTGAAAAATATGGTCAAGTTTTTGAGTGAGTATTGGGGAATGTTTAGCATGATATGAGGGTGAAATTTGGCTAATTATATGTAAAGACAAGTTTGGGAACCCTTAGGCCCGAGACTCAAAAGTCTTGGACCGCAAAAAAAATAACTGGGCAGAATTTACATAGGTCCACATCGTAGAGACAAAGTTTACACATGTCCGTGATGGTTGCGGGTTGCAGCACCATCGTGGACCAATTCTAGAAATTGAAATTTTTGAAATTTGAAATTGTGATTCGATTGCTCCAAAATTGGTGTTAGACCCATTCCCCACTCAAAATGACCCCCCGATAAAGAATATGATGTTAGATCTTTGATATCGCACATGGACTTTGAGATATATGGAATTTAAAATTTTGGGCATTCCAAGACACATTTTCAAGCACTTTTTATGGTCATTTCAATATCTCCTTCTTGGGAACATTCATTCTCGAATGTAAAAGAGACGTACAAGGCAAGAGTGGACTTAAAATTAGTACCTTAGGCTTGACTGGAGTGGAAAAGATTAGGATACCACTTTTGCATGTCTTCTTCAGCCTCCCATGTAGAACTTTCGACTTTTTAGTTCCTCCAAAGGACCTTAATGGATGTCACCTCCTTGTTCCTCAATCATTTCACTTGCCAATTCCAAATGTGAATCCGAAACCCCTCATAAGTCAACTTATCTTCTTCAACAGCCACAATATCAAGAGGCACAATAACATTAGGATCACCAACATATTTTCTCTACACAGAGACATGGAACACCAGATGAACCAAATTCATTTCACAAGGCAATCTAAACTAATAAGCTACCTTGCAAACCCTCTTTATCACCTCATAAGGACAAATATATCTTGGAGTCAACTTCCCCTTTTTACTAAAACAAATCATAGCTTTCATTGGAGAAACTTTCAAATAGACCCAATCACCCACTTTTAATTCAAGGCCTCTTCTTCTTACATCAACATAGGATTTCAGACAACTTCGGCTATTTTCAGCCTTTTCCTAATCATCCTAACCTTCTCAAGAGCCTCCATAACTTGATCATGTCCCAATAAAGCTAGCTGTCCAACCTCAAACCAATCAACCGGTGATCTAAAGCGTCTCCCATAAAGAGCATCAAAAGGAGCCATACCGATGCTAGAGTGATAGCTATTGTTACAGTTAAACTCAATCAATGGAAGATAATCATCCTAACTACCCTTAAGCTCCAAGACACAACCACTAAGAATATCCTCAAGCATGTGAATAGTTCTTTTGGCTTGGCCATCCGTTTGAGGGTGAAAGGTCATGGTAAGGTGAACTTTTTTACCAAGACCCCTTTGAAAACACCTCCAAAAGTGTGAAGTGAATTGTGCACCATGATCCCATATGATGGACAAACGAACCCCATATTACCCCACTAACTCATAGATGTACAACCTTGCATACTTTTCTGACATGACTCAAAATTCAAGTGCGATGACATTCACCTAACCCACCGAGGTGAGTCAGCCTAACAATTACCAATCCAAACGTAACAATAATTGTAGAAGATGAATAGACTAACATAATAGTTAATCATATGAATACCAAACTACAACTATCCCAAGGACTGGTGTCACATGTACAAGCCTCTAAATATAAAATTCTCGAATAAAATACATGTCTCAAATGTCTAGTTCTCAAATAGAACATAACATAATAATGAATTCCTTAAAGTTCTGCTGAAGACATAAACAACTACCTTAAGAATAATCCAGAAGCTCGATCTTGTAATAAGAAAATTCTGACCGGAGGGATCGAGCTCGCATCCTACAAAATATAGCAAGGGGTGAGTACCAAACATACAGTACTCAGTAAGTGAACTACTAAACACAAAATTAAGTAATATAGAATACAGTAGGCCCAACACTCCAACCAAATCCCACAACTGTAACCTGCATAAAATCAGCCCAACCTAATAGTTCACAATATACATAGGATATAGCTCAATAACCATATCAACTATTATACATCAAAAACAACAGGGATCAAGTACATCTATCACAAGTTTCATAAAAAGCACTCACATGTTTATAAATGACAATGAGGTGTAATGCAATGCAATGAAATGTCAATTAAAATGATACATGTCTGTCCTAGTGATACACAACCGCTGTCTCATATTTTGGGACCCAAGGGGGACTTCTAGTCCGTGCATTTGTCGCAACATGTGACACAATCCTTGAATCATAGTATCTGTCGCGGGGTGCGACACGTCGCTCTAATCATAGTAACCATCGCAGCGTGCGACACGACCCTTGAATCATAATATCTATCACGGCATGTGACATGACCCTTGAATCATAGTATCCGTCGCAGTGTGCAACATGTCCCTCGAGTATGGTACATCCTCTTTAATTCTCATTCTTTATTAGTCCAAAAAATACTTGTCACAAAAGTCAATGCAAATAGGCATGTTTACATTATAATCAGAAAATGCCTTATTTTAATGCAATGCACAGTTCACTACAACATAGTTCGGTACAACATCAACACTAACTCAATACCTCAAAATCATTCTCACCATCTCACACAAGAAGCACAAGATTCTATATACTTAAAAAAGGTTAAGAAATTCACTTGCCTTATATAAATTATCGAATCACGTTAATTCCGAAACTTTTCCCTTTCTATAATACTCCAATTTACCAAGATCTATTGATATATTGTATTATAATTATATAATGAATCTAACGACACAAAAACCAATTAATTCCGGTGAAAAGGGTAAAACAATTCAAAAAATTTTAGCCAAAAAAATACCATCGGAATCTAAAATTTTTTACATGAAAATGTTCCCTAAGTGATAAGGAATTCAATGGCAAAAATCAATTCAAAAATGGAGCTACTATGAGGAAGAAATCACATGTTAAAATTTTCGAAATATATTAAAAATGCAGCAGAAATATCATGAATTTTACCTCAAAGGACACACCAAAATTAATTTCTGAAGCTCCCATGGTGTTCTCCTTGGAGAAAAATATAATTTAGCCTTTTGAATCACTCAAATCCGATCAAAATTGAGAGAGAAAACGTTGGTTGAAGTTTGGGGAAAATTTGCAAACATTCTGCATAAATCTACAGCTTCAAGGGTTAGAAACCGGGTCTGCCACATGGCAGGACCTTATTGGGCCACGTCACCCGCCTGTTTCAGCAGTTATAGCAATCTGTGAAACTTAAATTCAATGCTCTGACTTCAATTAGAATCCGAAAAATATACTCATATATGAAATCTGATTGGAAAGGACATTCTAGACTAATTGATGTGGTCAAAATTCTCTTGGGAGATCATTTTATTCCAATGTGGGTCCCATTTCTCAATATCGAAAGCTACCGAAGGACCAAAACACCCCTAAAAAGTCTCGAGAATAGAGAGAAAGGTCCTTCTCTACCAAATTCGACGTTCCAGATCCAATGGAAATATCAGAATTTGTAATTGAGTCTTCCTTGATCCAAAATCTGAGAAAGTTCATTTGAACTAGTTTGGAACTCAAAAACTCAAAATATTCTCAGAACCTCTAAAAGTTGTCGTGGAACCATTTCAGAAGTTAGTTCGACCATCTAGAACTACAGAAATTTTCAGAATTCAAATTCGAGCTTCCGAACTCCAACTGTTGACCAAAGTCAAACTTCAGCTCCGGTAACAACTAAAAATGCAACTTTTGACCTAAAATCTTCATATTAATTCCAAATTAAGTTCTACAAGTTCCCTTAGACCACATTTGACATTCTAGAGTTGATGGAATCGACATAATCACGATCCGACAATTGAAACTCAAAACGGCCAGAAAACTCAAAGTTTCCAACTTAAGCCTTTTAAAACTCTTTCATTTGCAAAACTCAAGTTTATCACCACACTTTCGAAATATGACTTTTAGCATTAGCCAATAATGAGCAAAGGCAACTTTTAAGAGGGGACAAAAATAGTAATTTAGCTGAAAATACCAAAAATGACCTTCAGGGTCATTACATCTTCAGCCCCATATGTGGTCTTAACCGGAAGAAAGTGAGCTGATTTCATCAACTTATCAACCACAACCCAAATGTAATCAAAACCTTTTTTAGTCTTGGGAAGCCCAACTACAAAATCTATATTAATCACCTCCCACTTCCAAGTAGGAATCTATATGTCTTGGTTTTACCACCGGGCCTTTGATATTCAGCTTTGACTCGTTGACAACTATGACAACCAAAAACGAATTTGGCAATGTCCCTCTTCATGCCTCCACACCAATACACATCCCTAAAGTCTCTATATATTTTGGTGGAATTAGGGTGGATAGAATAAGAAGAATTATGGTCCTCATCAAGGATTTGCTCCCTCAAACCACCAACAAAAGGCACAAACAACCTACCTTGGTACCTAAGGGAACCATCTACCCTTTGGGAGAAAACCTCTACTTTGCCCTCTTTCACCAAGGCCTTCAATTCAAGCAAGGAGGAATCAAGATCATGTTTTGCTCTCACCTCATCAACCAATGAAGACTTAGACCCATCAACAACAACTCCTTTATCACCAACCTCTTCTAACCTAACCACAAATCTAGCCAATTGATGCACCTCCCTAGCAATTTCTTTATCACAACCATCAACATCAGTTAGGCTATCCATAGACACCATACTCAAAGCATCCGCCACAACATTTGCCTTACCCGAATGATAATGCATACTCATATCATAGTCTTTAAGAAGTTCTAACCATCTTCTTTGCCTTAAGTTGAGATCTTTTTTTTGTGAAGACTTAATGGAGGATCTTATGATCGGTGAACAGACCAACATGTACCCCATATAAGTAGTGACAGTAAATCTTTAATGCAAACACAATAACAGCAAATTCTAGATCATTTTGCATCAACACATAACCCAAACCAACCCGAGAAACATCATAATTCACCACTAATCCCTCAAGCCCATCTGGTAGCGACAATATAGGAGCGGATACAAACTTGTCTTTCGATGTTTGGAGCTCCTCTTATACTCATTGATCCACACAAACTTAACCTTCTTTTGAGTCAATTTTGTCATAGGGGAAGCAACAGAGGAGTACCTATTCACAAAGCTTCTATATTTATCCGCTAGGCCCAAGAAGCCCCTAATATCGATGGGGTCAATGGTCTAGGCCAATTTCTAATCACATTGGTCTTCTTACGATCCACCTTAATACCATTCCCCAACATCACATGTCTAAAGAATACAACATCCTTCAATCAAAATTCACATTTTTCATATTTGGCATACAATTTCTTCTCCCTTAATCTTTGCAACATAACTCTCAAATGCCCAATATGCTCCTCCCTACTATGTGAATAGATCAAAATATCATCAATGAAGACCACAACAAAGGAATCAAGGTAAGGTTTGAATACCCTATTTATTAGGTCCTTGAAGATGGCCTGTGCATTGGCCAACCCAAAAGACATTACCATAAATTCATAATGCCCATATCTAGTATGGAAGGCTATTTTGGGAATATCACACTCACTCACCCTCACTTAATTATACCTGGACCAATGATCAATCTTAGAGAAATGGCTAGCCCAATGCAATTGGTCAAACAAATCATCAATCCTTTAAAGAAGATACCTATTCTTGATGGTGAACCTATTGAGTTGCCAGTAGTCAATACACATCCTAAGGGACCCATTCTTGTTCTTTACAAACAACACCACCCCAAGGAGATAGGCTAGGTCTAATAAATCCCTTCTCCAATAAATCTTTCAATTGCTCTTTTAACTCCTTAAACTTCACCTCGGACATACGGTAAGGGAGAATGGAGATAGATTGAGTATCGTGGAGGAGGATTAGGCCAAATTCTATTCTCCTTTCGGGAGGAACACCAGGAAGGTCATTTGGGGAGACATAAAAAACTCATTTACAACTAGAACTGACTCTAGAGAAGGGGCTTTAGACTCCACATCCCTAAACCTCACAAGATGGTAAAAACACCATTTAAAGATCAACTTACATACTTTAATACAAGAAATGAATCTACCTTGATAACCACATCTTGACTCTTCTAGTCAAGGATGGGTTCATTAGTGAATTGAGCCTTGACCCAATGGGTTCTACAATCAATAGAAGCATAGTAGGCATGCAATCAATCCATCCAAGTATGATATCAAAATCAACCATGTCTAATTCAACAAGATCACAAGGCAACAACTTCTGTAAAATGCAAATAGGACAACTTCTATAAACCTTCCTAGCAACAATAGAGGAACCAATAGGAGTAGAAACTTTATATGAATCATGAAGCAACTCAGGGTCAACATGGAATTTTTGGGCGACAAAGGGGCTAACAAAAGAAAGAGCGGCATCCGTATCAATCAAAACATCTATATCAAAGACAAGATTTTCAACATACCAGCAACAACATTGAGAACCTCATCAACCCCTTGCCTTCCATGTAGAGGATAAAACTGAGTGTGCCTTAGGGCACCAACTTGAGGACCACCTCTACCCAATGGAACTGCATTTGCACCTTGGCCCTTGCCACAGTTTCTTAGACAATCCATCCTTCTGTGACCAAGCTCCCCACAATCAAAGTATGCATTAGACCCTTTCAAACATGGGCCCCTAATATTCTTCCACATGTAGGACACACATCAATGGGAAGCACACCACCAACACCTTGAGGCGTAGAGAAGTCATTGGCAAATCCCCTATTACTATAATGAGAAGACCCTTAGCCTTGATGGAACCGGCCACCCCTTTGGAACTTACCCCCAAGATGGGCCTTCTTGGCCTCATGCTGTCTTCTCTTCTTCAACTTTTCCTCCTCCATTTACTAGGCATATTTCATCAACCGAGAGAAGTCCATGTCACTACTTAGAAAAATAGATCGAAATTCTTCACTTACTAAGTTAGAGAACCCCATCACAAAGTTGTTCATCCAAGATCTAGGATCGACCACAAAATGAGGAGCAAAATTTGAATGTTGATTAAACTTGAGGACATACTTCCTCATACCTATAGCACCTTGTTTCAAGTTCATGAACTCTACCAACTTAGCTTCCCTAAGCTCAAGAGGGAAAAACCAATTAAGGAAATCAAATTTGAACTTCTCCTGAAGCACCACGTTACCAATTCCCTTCTCCCCCTTCCATTGATCATTCTATATTTGGGCTACCCCTTTGAGTTGGTACGCCGCCAACTCCACCTTTTCATTCGGCCAATGCCCATGATATTCAAGATCTTGTAGACCTCATCAATGGACTCTTGTGGATCTTTATCCACCTTTTATCCATAGAACACCAGAGAATTCATCCTCATGAAGTCCTTTATCTTAGCTCCATAGGTGGCAGTATGAGGGTCTTAGGCCTCTTGATTGCCTTGATTGGCCACAACTTTTGCAAGCATATTGAGGGTATCCCAGAGCTCACAATTGGTGGGTTGCTCCTGGGGAGTTTAGGCCCTTCTTCCTCTAGTGTTTGGCATGATATAGCATAGCAAAGTACAATTGTTAAGGGGAAAACTCACTACAACTCTATAGCATGACTTAGAACTAGAAGAAGGAAAATATTTTCTAAAACGCCTCATAGCCTCCTATTCATAGTCATGGTGCACTTAATAGGACTCTAATCGACACGGTTTGTCGGACTCCGAGGATCTACCAACCTAATGCTCTGATACAAAGTTTGTCATGACCCAAGCCTAGGGCCTAGAAATACCATGGTGAATGGGGAACCTGAAGGAACGCCAAACGAGCCTCTAAACTTATCATTAGACATCATTGGTCGGAAAGCACATAAAAGACATAAAGAGTAAGAATAAGGGCAAAAGGGCTAAGGGGAGAGCTTGCATAGCATCATAATTAAGAGATAAAGAGTCAAAGCTTAGACAATAGATACATAACATGTCCAACAAACACCTCTAATACATAGATAGGAGTTGGGGCCAAGACAAAGTAACCGGGCCCATCCTGATAGACAAAATAGACAATAAAGAATAATGTCCCAATACATAGTAAGAGCAACATACACTAAGGTCCCCAAAGTCGAGGACTCACCAACCAGCTTGAGTAGTACCAAACAAGCCACGTGGAGGAGGAGGATGATCAACTTGGGAACTGGTTCATACATGGTGATATCATGTAGGAAAGAGTATGCGTTAGTACGTTTGAATGTACTAAGTATGTTGGATGCAATGCAACGAGGGATATGCATCCTAATCAAATGCATAACAATAGGCAATAGGCATAATATAACAATATGGCATGTATCACTAATGCATAAGTAAATTATTCGTAAGTAATTCATGCTCATATAGGATATCATATGTGTAGAAGAAACAAAGATAGCTTTCCAAAGTACAAACCCCTTGGTAGGTTGGTGATGATGCCACCCCATAATTTAGGTGGTGAGGTACAAACCCCTCACTAGATTGATGAGTATTAACTCCCATCTACCTTGGTGATGATGACCCCCCATCACAATGGTGGTGAAGTACAAACCCCTCACTAGGTTGATGAGTACGAACCCCTATCTAGGTTATCTAGGCTTTTGGTCCCCCTAGATTGGGCATGCTCTAATGAAACACTTTATATAGAATTCATCATATACATAAGTGGATTTCATGATCATAACATCATTCATGTCATATCTCATTCTTTGGACCTTAGATTCCTCATGAAAAATTAGCCGGACGTTTTATCAAACACTTGACGGGTCTACAATGAGAGTACAAGACCATTTAATTTAGAGATGAAATCATGCAAGAAAATCCATTTTCAAAACATCAATCAATACCTTGCAACACCCTCAAGCAATATACTTCAAAATCCCTTATCAAAACTTACAATAGATCCAAAATCTATAGCTCAAAACATATCAAAACAGTCACAACTTTACATAGATTTAACATAGTTCATAGACATGTTCATACTAGTAAACTCATTTGTAAAATCAATTTTAAATCATGCATATTGAGTAAAAAAGATATTAGGGAACCATGGGTGGAAGAATCCGATGGCTAAAACCTACATAACTTAGCTTTGGAGAAACTATTAGTGGAGATTTAAAGTGGAGGCTTGAAGCTTAAAGGATATCCTTAGATCCAGATGAGGGTTTTGAGACGTTAATTTAGGAGTGAAAATATGGCTAATTGTTGGAGTGAGTATTGGGGAATGTTTAGGATGATATGAGGGTCAAATATGGCTAAATATAGATAAAAAGATTTTTGGGAACACTTAGGCCCAAGAATCAAAAGTATTGGACCTCAAGGAAAATAGCTGGGCAAAATTTACACAGGTTTGTATTGCGACTTTTTGCAGAGACTAGGTTCAGGCATATTCACGACAGCTGCATGTCGCGGCACTGTTGCCGATCGATTCTGGAAATTGAAATTTTGGAAATTTGAAATTGTGATGCAATTGCTCTAAAATCAGGTTTAGACCTATTTCCTACTCAAGATAACACCCTGATCAAGAATATAAATTTAGATTTTTTATATCGCGCAATGATTTTGAGAATATGGAATTTAAAATTCTAGACATTCAGAGAAACATTTTTGGGCACTTTTTGGGGTCGTTTCAAGTCCTCGCTCTTATCAATGTAGTAGAGGTGTTGTGACTCATGCTATATATTGAGCCTTGACTCTCTTGTTTTGATACTTATGTTATGAAAGTATCCTTTTAACCCTCTTTTCCTTATTTCTCCTCTTAATATGTTGTTTAATTACTTCTGCCACTAATGATGTGTAATGATATGTTTAGAGGCTTACTTGGGGTCCATTCGTGTTCCCTATTCACAGTGTCAGGTCTAGGACCTAGGATTGGGTCGTGACAAAAGCCTTACCTTAACTTCTATAGCATGACATATATCAAGAAGAAGGGAAACATTTCCTTAAACGCCTCATAGCCTCTTACTAATAGTCGTGGTGCACCTTACAACCATGAATAAAACTCTAATCGATGTGGTATGTTGGATGGGAAGGACCATTAACAATCTAGTGCTCTAATACTATATTTTTCATGAGTCAAGCATAGGGCCTAGACGTGATATCATTAACACATCCTTAGTCGCGAAAGCAATTAAACAACATCAAGAAAGAGAGTAAATAAGGATAAAGGGACTAAGGGAATTCTTCTATAGCATAAACCTTAAAAAGTCAAATCTCAAATCATAATTACAGAACTTGTCCAACAACACCTCTAAATATAGACTTGAGTGGGAGCCAAGACACTTTCCAGGCTCATCCTTATAGTGTAAGAAGTTCAACACTAAGAAATGACAAAGGCAAGAGTAGCACAACTATTGTCCCCGAACTTTGAGGGCTCACCGATAGCTTATCTTCCAAGATGTCCAACCAGCCATGGGGAGGATGATCATGAGGAGCTCCGATTCCTACATGGTAACATCATGTTGGCATGGAGTATGCATTAGTACATTTGAATGTAATAAGTATATAGGATACAGTGCAACAAGAGATAGGCAACATCGTAAAAATGCACAATCATAGGCAATGGATTGTATAATAATATTATGACATGTATGATCAATACTTGAATAAAACAAGTTTATATATAGCATATTACATATATATAAAGAGACCACCTTTATAGACCAAGCAAACTAGTACTTGAATCAAAGGTATGACCTCTTGGGAAGTGATCGAGAAATTTACCCCTCAATTGGTAGATGGGCATACCACTCGCATCATAGTAGTCAAGGTATATACCCCTCAACATGGTAGATGAGCATGACCACCCCCCATTAAAGTGATTGAGGAATATACCCTCCAATTGGTAGATGAGCATGACCACCCCCATAAAAGTGATTGAGGAATATACCCCCCAATTGGTAGATGGGCATACCACCCCCCATCATAGTGGTTGAGGCATAACACCTCCTAAACCAGGTGTGGTCAACTTACAACACTATAGATACTTTTCATGAAACCAACACATACAAACATTCCGTTCATCATCATAGTGTCACTTAACTTAGATGCAATATTAGACCTTCAATGCCACATTTTATCAAATAGTTGGTGGGTGTGTAATGCTAGTATAAAATCATGCAATTCAAGAGTGAAATCATGTGAGAAAAAGTAATGTAAAGCCACCCACAAACACTTGGTAATATCCTCATGCAAGACACATCAAAAATCGTTCATCATATCACATAATGGATCATACTTTCATAGCTCAAAACATGGTTAAACGGTCAGATTTTATGAAACTCCAACATAGTTTACAATCAACCTTCATAGTAAGAGATACCCATAGATAATATAACTTGAAGTCATGCTATTTAGGTAAAAAGGAAGATTAGGCACCATGGGTGAAAGGAACCCAATGGTTGAAACATACATACCTCAACTTTGGAGATTTCCTTGATGAAGATTTGAATGTGAACTTAAAGCTTGAATGAAATTCTTGAGATTTGGAATGAGTTTGGGACACTTGAATTAGGGTACAATATTTGTTTAAGTGTTAGAGAGGGTTTTGGGGAATATTTTGAATGGTAGAGGTTAAAATATGACTAAGTAATGGCGTTTTTACCCATAAGAAATCTTAGGACCAAGACCCAAAGCCTTTGGACCGAAATAAGAAAACAGGCACAAAATAACACATCTCGGCGACGACTCCACATCGCGAAGCAAATGCATATCCCTACTAGTATTGCAATTTTTGTGAAATTCATTATTCACTATAGGTCCTCTAAAATTCTAATTATAACTATTTCTCGCTAACCTTTTCCCCCTGAACAAGAATATGAAGTCGGATTTTTTGATATCACACACGAATTTTGAGATTGAAGGAAATTACGAATTTTGGCATTTTCGAGGCACATTTTGGGTACTTTTTGGGGCGTTTTAATTTTAGTCAAGGGAGTGATATGTTTCTTAGGAAATGCTAGATTCTACCGAACATTCATCAATGATTTTGCGAAAATAGTAAGCCCCATGTGCAAGTTATTGGGAAAAGAATCACATTTCATCTTTGATAGTGTGCGCTTGCAGCCATCTGTAACTCTCAAGCAGAAGTTAGTTGAAGGTCCAATGATAATTTCTCCTGATTGTTCTAAACCATTCAAGGTGATGTGTGATGCTAGTGGTGTGGCTCTTGGAGTAGTGTTACGCCAATTAGTTGGGAAACTTTTTCACCCAATTTACTATGCTAGAAAGATGCTAAATACGACCTAGAGAAATTGTACTATTACAGAGTTGGAGCTACTATCTGTAGTGTAAGCATTTGAAAAGTGTGAAATGTATCTCCTTGGCACAGTGGTTATTGTTCACACTGACCATGTTTCACTTTTCTACCTAATGCCAAAGAAGGATGTGAAGTCGAGTCATATACAGTAGGTATTATTGCTGCTGGAATTTGATTTTGAGGTACGAGATAGGAGAGGTTGTGAAAATCAAGTCGTTGATCATCTATGTAGGCTTGAATCACTAAATTCTCATTTTGAAGAGGAAGAAATTTTTGATAATTTTTTAGATGAAGCAATGACGAAGTCTGATGTAGTGGAGACATCTTGGTATGCTAATTTTGCAAATTATTTGGTCAGTCATATTATACCATATTTTTCAAATCCTTACCAGAGGCGGATGTTCCTGCATGATGTAAGGAAATACTATTGGGATGAACCTAATCTATTTAAAGAATGTGTGGATAACATGACCAGAAGATGTGTCCCGAATTCAACTATGCAGGCTATTTTAGAAGACTATCATTCATCTGTAGTAAGTGGCCATCAAAGAGGAGTTTAGACCGTATCTAAGGTATTGTAAAGTGGTTATTATTGGCCAATATTACATAAGGATTCTTATGAGTTTGACAAAGCCTTCCCAAAGTGTCAATTGCAAGGTAACATCTCAAGAAGACATGAATTTCCACTAACCCCAATTTTAGACTTGAAAATATTTGATGTGTAGGGGATGCATTTTATGGGACCTTTCACAAGCTCCTTTGGTAACAAGTACATTCTCCTCACTATTGACTATGTATCCAAATGGGTCAAAGCTGTAGCATTACCAATGAGTGATGGCAAAGGAGTGGTGCAGTTCCTAAAGAAAAACATCTCACTTGTTTTGGCACTCTGAAAACCATTATCATAGATAGTGGATCTCACTTCTTGCAAGACCCACCTACAGGGAGTATGAAAAGTTCAAGAAAGTGAGCTTTAGAAAATTTGAACTAACAGATTTTAGGAAGAGGTTCATGGCTCGTCAGATAAAGTATGACCTGTACAGTGGGATTGTATAACTAGGTCAGACTTGATGAAATTTGGGATCTTTCAGGATTTCAAACAATGACTTATCAAAACCCTGTAAGGTCATCTACGAGTCGTAGATGGTCTCATGGAATGAGAATCAAAGAAAGGGTTCGCTGAAAGTCTATTAGACCAAACCCCATCTACAACTCATACAATGGTCTACAGCCCATATACATGGTCTCATAGACTTGTCCAGCCAATTTTTAATAGGGGAAAATCTGACCTTTCTTATTTTCCTATGTCTGAAACTACATTGTTTAGTAAGGTCTCAATGACCCCTTTTTTTATCCTTAAACACTTTCACACCCACAATTCTATTCATTCCTCAAAAATCCTAAGTCTCTAAACTCTCTCAAACACTCTCAAGTTCCCCTAAGGTTTCAAGCAAAAAGTTGTAAGCTAGGGCTCCAAATTTGTCAACATTTTCCAAGGTTTTTCATTTGCTATCACCAAAGGTATGTGAGTTTGATTGTGGGAACCTTCCTTCCTATAAGTCTAACCAATCTTCTTCTCAAACTACATGAAATATATATATTATTTTATGGGCATTTACGAACTCTTACATATGGTGATATTATAATGCATTGTACACATGATTTGTTTTTAAGTTCTTCAAGTAATGATTTTTATTATGCTTAAACATCATTGGGGTTTGAAATTGTGATGAATTCTATGAGATTAAAGTCATGCTCTATATGATGCTATGAAAATCTACGAAAGAATGTGTGGATTTAGTAGATTTATGATACCTGAAAATAAGATTTTTACAACAATATTCGTGGGTTAATTTAAATGACTTTTAAATGAGTTGGTTTTACTCCTCCCTTGCCTTATACTCTTGAAATGCATGATTTTTAAGTAGGTGTGCATATACCCACTATGTTTGACTAAATTTACATGATAAGGCTTCAATGTAAATAAATGGTTATTACATGAATTTTAAGACAAGCATGTTATGATAAATCATGGGCTCCTAAGCATTTAATGAGCTCATGATAAGTTCCTATGATTTGTTAGTAAAATGTTGAGCCCTTATACTATATATTCTAACCTCTTGTGAGTAAATAATCTCAGTATGAAGGTTAGAGAATGATAACTATTTTACCTTCATGTACTAACTAAAGCTCACAAAAAGGGGTCAAGCATATCGCAATCTCCATCGTCATTTGTAATGCAATGCCTACTAGAAGGGGCCAAGTTTATGCCATGTTTTTACCCTCTAGTGCAAGGTATATACCACGTTCAGGGGTCAAGTATATGACTGAGCTACTCATGCCATGTTATAGTATTTTTTATAAGCTATGCAAGTTATGATTAAAGTTATGATTGTTTCAAGTATTTCATGGGACTAGACTTAGTACCGAAATAGGCTTAAGGTAGGGGCTCGACCCAAGGATTCCTTATATAATGTCTTGGTATCTTAACTATGTCCCACCATAAGTTTATATTATTTCCCTAAATGGGCTTTACTAGTGGATCCAACTATGATAAGTTACCATTATGTGGGGTCAAGTTTGGCCTATCTTGGCAAGTAAACCACTCTTTCATTCGGCATGGAGTGAACATCAAAATTCCAAGTAGTAGCTCGCTTGGTCTTATATGTTGGTTAAGGTCTCATCTCACATATGTATGATATATAATATGCAAGTTTGATTTATTCCATTCATGTTTTAAATTAAGCATTGAACATGCAAGTCATATTGAACTTATGTCTATTGGTTATGATTATGCATCTTAACTATTATTCCTTATGTTCTTTGTTGCATTGCACCACACATACTTAGTACATTCCAAGTACTAATGCATACTCTTTGTCTACATGATCTAACCATAAAGGGACTAAAGATCCTATTGATCCTCCTCCTCTACGTGGCTAGCCAGATCCCTTGAAGATTACAACTGGTGAATCCTCCATTTCAGGGACAACATCCACTTTACTTTTATGATTTTACCAAGACTTGCCTATTTTAGACTTTTATCTTTGAAGGTGAGCTCGAGAGATGTCTTGGCCCCTGCTCCACTAATATTAGAAGTGTTGTTGGATATGGTTGCTTATGTAATTATTTTTACTCCTATTATCTTTATGTAATTGTGAAGACTTTCCTCAGTACCTTCTTCCCTTATTTGCCCGTTTTATGTGGATGGATATGGTGGAAGTCTCAAGTCCCTAAATGCCCCTATAACGTGAGTCCAAAGCCTAGTTTTGCCTTAGAAATTTATGTGTTATGTGTTTACTGCCCTTTATACTTCCGCATAACCAAGGATATATGATGCATTCTTAAGGAGCTTGTTTAGGATCCCCTTTGAGTTTCGATTTGTCGTGTCACATCTAGGCCCTAGGCTTGGGTTATGACACTTCTGCTATAGAATGTTCTGAGCGCTATTGAGAAAGTACAGAGTAAAACACAGGGTGACAACACCCTAGCATCCTCAAGCAAATAAGCAGGTAGAGGTGTCGAATAGGGAGATTAAGATGATCCTCACAAAAATCGTGAGTGGGAGTAGGAGAGATTGGGCAAAAATATTTATAATGCCTTATGGGCATATTGTGCTGCTTACAAGGCCCCCATCGGGATATCTCCTTATTAGCTGGTGTTTGTAAAAGTATGCCACTAGCCCACCGAATTGGAGCATCTACTTTATGAGGCATCAAGAAGCTGAAATTTAATGTTGATGAGAATCTAGAGGCTATATTGACTCAACTCCACTTGCTGGATGAATTTAGATTGAAGGTTTATGAAAGCTTTGCACTCTACAAAGTGGGGATGAAAAGATAGCATGTTCTTGAAAAGAGAGTTGTTGAATGGGATCCCATGATATTATACAACTCTAGGATGCATTTGTTTCGTGGAAAACTCAAATCAGCATATTTTGATCCTTTCACGGTAACTGAGGTACTTGGTAACGGAGTGATGGAAGTTGAGAATAAGTAAGGTGAATGGTTCAAGGTAAATTGGTTGAGGCTTATGAAATACTATGGAAAACCACCGGATGTCCAAGTGGTTCACGCTATGAAAATTAATGACGCATAATTGTTTTGGACATCGTCATGTTGCGATGTTAACTCCAACACTTCTTGGGAGGCAACACAAGTGAATAGTAAGAATAAAGTAATGTGTTTACTAATAGTTATTGGTTTGTGTTGAGAAAGGTAAAGTGTAAAGAAAGGAAAGAACGCATGTATGAACGGCGTATTGCCCCTAGAAATCAATGATCACAAACTAGATTGCCCATTGGAATAATACTTAGTCTAGGAAGTATTGCTAATTTTGGTGATTCTATGACCCAGGCGATGAATTATCGACACAAAGGGTGACGATCAATTAGCCCAAGTGGATGCTGTCAAATTAGGTGATCAGTTGAACAATTGGGCGTATCTCTATTTGGAAAACGTGATGCAGAAGTTGACCGTATTTTGGGAGCATCAAGAGAACCAACAATGCTGCAACATTGGGCAGACTCAGTATAGACTTGGGGATCGCCAAAAACATAAGGTGATACTTCATCTGACCGCCCTTTTGAGAATAATTTGAAGAGTGAATCACTACAAAATTAGTAGATGGAACTACAAACAGGGTATATTACTGAGAGCATTCGACAACATCAAGCTAGACTGCTTTTCCAAGAGTAGAGTCATTCTTAACGGAAGGTAAAAAGGTGGTCTTGCATACAAATGGTAGACCTTTGATGTAAGAAGACATACTTTGTACGACCTTTATGGAGCTTAATAATTTTGTTCTTGAAAGATTTGGACCATGGTGATGCTACATTGAAGCCTTCATGGTCCGTGTGAGGCCATATGGACCGGGTGGAGGCTCTTTATATTGGCCCTTAGCCTTGTATGATAGTGTTTGCCTTGATATGGAAGTTTGAGACTAAGGCATACCACACATGGGCTCCACACGACCCATCTAAGGCTTCACGGTCCATGTGGTGGACCGTATGGTATTCTTGGTCTAGAAAATCCACATTTTTGAGCCAAGGCATATCACATGGACCCCCTAACGGAGCAATGATGATTCAGGGTCAGTGAGGCCCTTATGTATATGTGCCAGAGTGAAAATTTTCTATGTGTTGGGATCACTGTCTCAGAATATTTTTGTGAAGAATTTTTTTAAATATAGTACAGAGGAGGCATATGGTCTGTATGCCTTGGTACGAATCATGAAGTCATCTGTATGGACACGTACGTTGAATTTTTCTAAATATGAAATTACCATCTCGGACCTTTTTCTAGTGGAAATTTTCTGAGTGTTGGATCATAGAGAAAGCATATGGTCGATATACCCTTGCACATACTATATACCCCTCCTTAGGAACCCTGACTTCAATTTTTCTACTCATTTCATTAATGGCATTTTTGTTATTCTGGTTCTTCCTAAAGGTCTGTTGTTACTATCTATGCTATCTAAAGACATTTGAATGGCCTATACTTTATTTCTCATTCAAATTTATTCCTACACTTAGAATATTATTTAATCCTCCTAAGAACTCTCTCAAAGAACTTTTGTGGAAAGTAAGCTTGGAAATCAAGGGAAGGCTCTTTCTTTATCAAATTTCTTCTTGAACCTTCTATATTAGGTAAGGTATGTGGAATTTATTCTTGGCCCCTTTCAACCAAGAAGACCCCAACTCATTTCACTTGATTTATGGAATTTAAGCTCACTTTAAATATAATTTTTGAAGATTACTATTTATTAAATCCAATTGAAGTATGGGCTATGTTTTAATGTTGATTTTAAATTGATTTGAGCCCTATTTAGTTGAATTGCATGGATTTATTAAAGATTTGAATATGCATTGGGTAATCTAAATTGTGAATTGAATATGGATTGCACTTATGGATTACATGAATTTCATATTGCATTGTTGATTTTAGATTGAATCTGTATTGCCCATGTTATTCTCACATCATTCATGGCATATGCATTCATGAGAGTTGGACTTTATGAGAATTATGAAGTGGGTTATTCCCAATTATGTTTATGTATATGACTTTAATATGATTATGATTACAATAAGAATGTGATCACATAAATGTCTATTGTTATCAGCTCTTCGAGCATATTGGGTGTTTGTCCTATATTGCTAAGTGAATGAGTTATTCTTATGCCTAAAAAGTACGATATGAATTATGATTTGGGTTTTGAGCCCAAGTATAAATGATAATAAAGAATGTTTTGGATTTAATCCTAAATATGCATTGAAATGATTTGAAATGACTATTGCCTCTTTTCAAAGCATGCATATGTATAGGTATTCTTATAGGACGTTTGACTTAACATCGATAGATTAGTGGCTTCAAGGCTACCCCTTATAGTCCTCTCCCTTTTAGCCATTATCAAAATGACCGAGTTGTAAGGTATGATTACACATTGATATGACATGATACTGGGAATCCTTCTGAAATGATCAGTCATAAGGAAGGTGTCCATCCAACTAAATGGCTATTTCATAAGGTGTGATGTAGACTACTCTTGGCAAGTAATCTTCTTTTATAGATGGGAGGTCTTCATTGGACTAATTCATGTAGTAGTTCGTATGAGTTTGATTTATTGGTTAGAGTCCATCTCCACTATATATGAGCTTTATGTATTTCATGCATCATGGACTTCATGGCATATTATATACTATCCTTTTTTGGATATATATCTCATTCTATATTATGTGCCCTTGTCAACTAACATTAATGCTTTTGCCTAGATTATCCAACCATGTAGGGACTGAGTACTACTTTCATCCACCATACGATGGCTGGATTGGATCATGAGACACTTGGTGTGGTGACCTTATGATGTTTGGCTTATGTTAGTTTCATTTTTAGGGTGTGCCTGGAACATGTCATTGCCCCCTTCCTATCTTATGACTAGAGGCATTATTAAATATCTTGAAGACTCTTTTATGTTTATATGCTAAGTTTT
>JAOTQR010084307.1:0-37092 GCA_025774065.1 Solanum ossicruentum
TTAGGAAAAGTTAAAATAAGTTTGGGATTGTTGGCGTCGAAGTTTGGTGAAAAGATGTAACGTTATGTCGCTTGTTTGTATGTTGTGAAGAATAATTATTTTGCTGTGCCTTGTGGGCTATTTCAGTGCTACTAAGGGTCTGGAAATAAGGTGTATATGATATGTACATAGGGATGATTATTAGAAAATACATTTATAAGTGAAAAGGTTGAAGAAAAGTCCTTGCATCATTAGTCGAAAGCTTGTTGTCTGGGTGATCATTTTTATGATATTGGACTGCCTAGATGTGTTGTGTTGCTGCTAATTCTAGTCTTATTGCTTAATATACTATAGCTAGATATTTGAGGGAAACCACAGCCACTCCAAGTTAGTAACGAGGTCATACAACGAGGTATGTATGACTACTTGATTTTCGTATCATTTGGCATGAAACATAGATTCCTTGGTAAGTAAAGGCATTTATCTACTCCTACATATCAAACAGCCCTATGTCCACTCTTCCACATATTCATATGCTCTTATATATATAGTTATCTTCAAAGTTAAATACATATATGGATACTAAGTACATGAGTTCTTACTGTTAAATAAAGTTCATGAGTCGCTTCAATTCATACGTATTCCATTGTCGATTAACATACTCTCTTCATTTCCATATTGTATTGTATGATTAATTACATGTCACATGTTGCGTATATAGACTTATAGCTCCAATATTATGACCACCAAAAGGAATAATCTCAAATGTAATATAAAGATAAAGTATACAGTTTCGACGGGTGGTAGCCTGAGGGGGTTCAGCAAGAACCTAGCATAGGGACGATCCCAATACAGTATTATGGGTGGTAGCCCGAGGGGGATTATGAAGAACCTAGCATAGGGACGATCCCGATATAGTATTACGAGTGGTAGCCCGAGGGGGTTTATGAAGAACCTAGCATAGGGACGGTCCCGGTACAGTTTACCACTAATCAGTTGGTCATTTGTTTACAGCTGTGCACAGATTTTATAGTATATATGATACAGTAAAAGGTAAAGTGATATAAAGGATATAAAGTAGTCGATCCTAAAGTATAACTAAAGGTGGTCTCTTATTCTACACTAGTGCATGGTTTTATTTGAGTTGTTATTTCATACATAGTATGTGGTGCCTTACATATTCAGTACATTATCTCATACTGAGTCCCTTCCGAGGGACCTGCCTTTCATGCTGCAAGTACAGGTGCTAATAGATCTCCCCAATAGAGTATGAAACATTCAACTGCAGTTACCGAGTTCCAGGTTGCTTCGGAGTTTGTGTGTGTTTAGACTTTTCTGTTTGCATTATCCAATTAGTTCAGACGGGGCCTGTCCGAACATATGCAGATACTTTCCCTCCTTAGAGGCTTTGTAGATAGTGCAAACTAATGTGTGGTCATGTCTCTTATTTTAGACACCGTGGCCCTAACAGCCTAGCTATACGCATCTCCTTTTAACTTGTCAAAAAACATTTATCTCCTTAGAATCATGCAAAACATAGATATTACTTATAATATGTATGCAAAATGTATAGATATAGATTGGTTCTCCCGAGCCTTATCGGCAACGGGTGCCAGTCCACCCTAACCAAACTTTGGGGCATGGCAAACTCGATATTGTACAATCAAAGGATGAAGATGTATTATGATAGCCACATTGAGTAGCATCAGTTGCTGCCAGGAGACTTTGTTCTATTGTACAATTATAGACTGAGGTTGTTTCCTAGAAAACTCAAGTCTAAGTAGTTAGGTCCCTACAAGTCACACATGTCTTACACCACAAAGTTGTTGAGTTAGAAAATAATAATGGGATGAGGTTCAAAGTCATTGCCAAGAGAATCAAATTGTACTTTGGCAATGCTAATTAAATAAAAACTATCAAATTGTGGACACTTGGTGAAGTTCAAGTAACTAAGTAGTCTACATTTTGATGCAACACTAAATCAGGTGCTACTTTGGATGAAATCTAAGATTGTCACTTTAATTTCCTTGTTATGGTTTTTTGTTTTAATTATGGACTCATAGGTAGATCAATTGTTGCTAATTTCCTTGTATCTTTTGAATTCATAATCAGGAAATATATAGCATAACAATTTATTTGGATGAGTATATGTAGGAATAGGATGAAAACAATAGACAAGTAAAAAGTGGGAAATGATGGTTTTATGAGCCAGTGTATGGGTGACGGCTCCAACCACTGCTCGTGAACTAATTCCAGTGAGCATGAGTTCCAGCATGATGGTTCCATGACCTAACATGATGGATCATAGAATATTTTATAGGTTGTGAATGTGTTTCATGGAATCCATCTAATATCTCTAAAAATTTGCTAAAGTGTCTTGGTATCCATGAAATCAATTTATGAGCCATAGTGCCGACCATGACTCCTAAATAGGATTTGTGGATCATAAGTCATAAAAAGAGGCAAGCTTAGTCCATAAAACTAGAATCATGGGCCATAGAACAATTCATGGCCCATAAATTGTGTTTCATGGAGTAAAAAGCCACTTAAATATTAACATGACCTGATTAAAATAAAAGGGGAAAACCCCTTTTCTTTTTCACCATTCCCAAATCCATTCATCGCCATTTTTGAATCCCAAATTCTGACTGCCCACCATTTTCCAATATTGAATTCTCGACCCTCGTAAATTTCCAGGAAGGCCTCCAATGATGTTTCATTGTTCTGTTGTGCTTGCTCTGGTAACCCCTTAGAACCACAGTCAAATTCATTCCCAATACCCCCCCCCCCCCCCCAAAAAAAAAATTCTGGTAAGTGTTTGAACTTGAAATTTAACCTAGAAATATTGAAATAGGTGGAAAGTGATGTTATTTGACTAGCCCTAATTGGCTACTATACTGTGGTCCCTTTTCTTGTCCAAAGTTAGGATGTTTGATACAAATCTTCCTTTAGTACATATATGAATTGGAAATCATTGGACTATTAGTTGCTATTTTATTATTAAATATTTGTGTAGGAAAGAAATAAATTGATATACATAATGAAATTGCAATCAATGAATAAAGGCCATGATGTCCACATGCTTTCCTTCACTATTGACACAGTGTACATTTATACAAGTGGAATTCATATAACAGATTGAAAATGTTCTATGGTATCACTACGTGGAACTTGGACTGAGTCATGAAAATAGGTTAAAATTTACATATTCCATGTTTGCATAGTGTTTTGGAGGTGTTTTTGTCATTATGGGTGAAAAACTAAATTGGACCAAAGTGAATGTAGGATTTAGGGTATGTGTTTAGATTCAGGCTAAAAATAAATTGTTGGAAGCATACATATTATATAATGTTTTTAACTGTATTTGGCATCTTGTTGGGATTTAGATTGGACAGTGTTTGGTATGTTGACATGTATTGGATAGGGTACTAAATATTACTGTATACTTGTTGACTGGGTTTCTAGCTAATATTTAAAAAGTAGTGTAAATTATATGAATTGGATTAAACTTAGATTTTCCAAGTATTGCATATCCATAAATCACGAGGGTCTTTTATGGACCGTGGTCCAATTCACGGACCATAATTGCCCCTCGTGGGTGGATTTTAATAAGTCCAAATTTTCATGTTTAGTAGGATGAATTTGTTTTTGAACCTTAAATAGTTCTAGTGGTTTGAATTCCTACAAAGTACTCTAAAGGATTTGCAACTAGGACCCCCTTCCACAACCAGTAATTTAAACCATGGGTCATACATAGTTCCTTTTGTTGCATTTTGAGTAAGTCATTTTAATGTTACCCTGTGTCCATGACTACCTTTTATGGTCTATAGTCCATTCAATGACTAGTATATTGGCTTTCATACTTTCCTTCTCGTATATTTTTCAGCATAATTTTGTTTCTATTTTTAATTATCGTGGACTCATGTTTTCTTATTTACAGGTACCATGGTACCAAAAGTAGATATTGCTAGATGTGTAGAGGCTTGGGCTTTATGATAGAGATTATGAGATATGCTGATGGAGTCAAGGAGGAGTGGCTTTATAGAGGAGCTTATATCCATCAGATAATAACGTCGACTCACAATGGATATGGGTATTGCCCTATCAGATTTTTCTGGCTCCCATGATTGTGGTAGTTTAGGTTCAGAGAAGTAGTCTAGTTCCAAGTTTGAGAGTTAATACAAGTCTATCACAATGCAAGTTCATGTCTCCAGACAACCCGGATGATAATGCATCAAGAATATGTATACCATCTATTGTGATGATGTACGTCAGGACGATAGATGCCAATATACTAGAGCCACTATCGAGGATCCCTAGTTCTTGACATCCAGACTTGATGCACTACCGATCATTCAAGAATCTATTGCTTAGTACAGACTTGAATGCAGCACGGTCGAGGAAGTACTCCCCGTCATTAGTTAGAGAGTTTTATATATCCTAAGTGGTCACCATTATTGAGGATAATTCTAAGAAGGCCAAACCTATTTGATATCTATGTTTGACCTAGACATTGGTCAAAGATATCTTTATTGATCTTTCGGTGGCCACTATATAGAGGTTTCTATTTGGGGCTAAAGTACTAGTCCCCGGTATTTATAACAAACATCGAATACAAATTAAGGCAGGCATGGGACAGTGCTATGGTAAGAGACTGACCCAAAATGCCACCTTACTTTGATAGGTCACGGGATATATAGTTGAGCAATGTACGGACACCGACTGACTGTCCGGTCCTATGCCTATCATCAAGGCCTCGCTTAACTTCTTAGTCAAACTTTTATAGTCTGTGGTCCGTACGTGCATTTGGTTTATGCAGGTAGACAATATACTCATCTAAGATAGTGTAGTACTAGTATCTACCATAATAGCGGGCTACGAGATTATCTACAATGTCATAAGGAAGATCCTTGAGCGGGCTTTTAGCAGTTCAGTGTCTATTCTAATTTCTTGCATGGTTCACGATCTATGCTTTGATGCAGGGATAGAGGTTTTTTTATTATGTCTACTGGATAATTGATATGTAGTGCATCTAAGATGTCAGCGTGATAAAGGATGATTAGAATCCTGTTGCACCTTGGTTAGCACCGTATCCCGTTACCCAACTACTACATCCTACACTATTCTAGAAGCCATGTCGACACGTCCTTAGTATGTGAGTATGGTATAAATATACGTTGAGTCCATTTAGTACCTGGTATAGTGGTAGGCTCAAACTGAGTCCCAGTTAGCTCAATTAGTTCAACAATCCAGCCTTTGGTATGCAAGGCCATTACAAAGTCAGAGGAGCACATGATGGAGGCGCACCAGATCAGCAAATGAGAGTTCTTCATAGATGGGTAGACATATTGAAGAGATATTTGGAGGACTACCTTAGTACCACTCAGGCTCCCGCTTTTATACCATTCAGATAAAGATGTAGTAGCTCTACCAGGAGATGAAAGAAGTAACACCAACACCATTGACCATATCCATGCCTTCTATCACTCTAGCAGTGCTGGATTTATTTGGGAAGGAGCCCATCGTTATCACCTCTAGAAAGAGAAGAAGTACTGGCGATGAGGATACAGATGCAGAATTGTGACATGTTCAGATGATGGAGCACCAACAACTTTATACCACCAGATGGGCTTCTACTTTGGACGAGGAGATTTGTCTTGTTCAGGAGTGTGAGTTAGCACAAGGTGTACAGAGGAACTACACAGGAGTTTTAAGGTGGTGAGTCGCAGATAGACACCGGTGTAAGAACCGAAGTTTTATTTTTTTACCCCTATACATGTTTCTATTTTTGTTTTAGTTAATTTACGACAATTCATAACTTTTTTGATAGGTGTGGGTAGCTATAGGCCCCAACAAATTGTAAGTAATAAAGGATTATATCTACTCATATTTTTTAGTCTGCATCATTTTTTTGGCAATGATCTTTCTTAAAGACTTTTAGTTTCTATTAAATTGGAAAGTTTAGGATGTGTAGGTAGTAATAGTAGCATATTGTTTTGATATTTGTGGCATGTATTGATTTGACTTGAAAAATGGTATCCATATATTTTTGAATGACGTGCTTGTAGATAGTTTGATAGTAACTATGTTCGATCTATATATGACATTGAATATTATGATAGAATAATGTTGATTCATGATAAAACAATGTGATTTGCATGTCTAAACTAGTAGTGTTAGTCAGAGCCAAGTTTGTGTGAACCTAAATTGCATTATTGTTATATTGTGCTCTAATCCTGTACTTGCCCTATTAGTCTGACTGAGACTGTAGGTTAGTTAGCTAAGAAAAGTTCATAGGTCATTATTCATTGTATTCCACTTAACCTTAATGGCCAACAAAATATATTGAGTATCCCTTGATTATAATATTTAAGCCATAGATCTACCTTTTCTTTCTAAATACCTAAGTCACCTACACTATTGTCTGTATAAATCTTAAATTTGGTCCTGGTCCTTCCTTGAATATTATGCACGTTGACTCAAGCTAAAAGCCTAAGTTGAGGGTGGATGCCAACAGTGGCCTTGGTTCAGTAGTAGGACATTGTGCACTTCAAATTAGGACTAAAAACCTAAGTTAAGGATGGTTGCTGAAAAGAATCACAACAACCCAGGAATGAAATCAAAGTATTACAATGAAAAAGGGAAAACATATGATGGGAATGAAAAAGATGAAGAGATGCCAAAAGAGAGCCAAAAAGAAAAAGAATTGAGGAAAAAAATAAAAAAAAGCAAACAACATTAGAAGCATTAAAATACACCCAAAAAATTCAAGTTTTGTAAAAGGGAACAATAAGTCATAAAAGTGTTAGTGTTGGTAAAGTCAAGCGTAAAAGAGCACAGTGTCAAGGAGAGAATTTAGTAATTATTTTCCAAATACACCATACCTTCCCCTTGAGCCAATGTTATAACCAAGAAAGTCCAATAGTGATCCTAGTTTAACTAGTTGGATGTCAGTGTCTAGAATATAGGTGCAAGCCTATGGAATCATATATAGTATTTGAATATCTATTTTGAGTATGAGTGTATTTATTTAGCCTCTAAAATTAATAGAAGTATGCCAATATATGAGAAATGTTTTTTCTTTGTTTATGAGGGCACTTGAATCATTGTTGATTTTTGACTATTTCGGTGATTGTCACTTATGTGCATTGCCTTGACTATCAAACTTATTCTATCATGTATTGATCTTCATGAGTTTGCTTGATAAATATCTTCTGTACGCATGGAAGGTTCTTGAGGGTATCTATTCTTGACTGAGATAGGATATATGCAATGTGATTAATGTTTGTATGTTTGTTTTGCTGATTAAGTTAGATGGAGTTTGTCGCTTGAGGACAAGAACAACTTTAAGTTAAGGGTGTTGATGTGCCACCAAAATATGAAACTTTTGATACTTTAAACTTGGAATTTTATGTGTTCTTTAGCAAGTTTTAATAGATTTGATTTGGATTTATTTTCAACTACAACTTACAGATTCGGGGTATTTTTTTTTTGAAGTCTATTGATTTTTGCATCTTTTTTACCATGTATGAGACAATCTATGTATCATGGTTTTATCCATGAGCTATAGGTAGGTTTTTTTTGGGTTAGAACTAGAGAAAAGGGATTTCTAAAGATAATATGATGATCAGCAGGATTGGTCATGGAGCATTCCACGATCCATAGTATTTATCGTGGTTTGAGAAGTAGAGAAATAGGAATCATATGGGAGGAAGAAGACCATGACATGTAGTCCAAATTACAAGTCGTGGATAAGGTTTCATGCATTGTCTTAGATTTCCAATGTTACAGTCTATGAGCCCTTAAGTACTCATGGTAGATTCCTTCATAGGCCGCACTTTGTCTTGTGGTTGGACCTAAATTCAATTTTTCTTATTCATTTAGGATTTCATATTCTATATCTATAAATTGATGGTTTTATTTATTTTTGGACGGGTAGACCAGTACAGAACATCTTATTATCAATTTTTGAGTTTGTGCTTAGAGTTTAAGAGAAAAACACTTTTTTCTTACATTAAGTTTTTTTTGTTACTATTTATATGGAAATTTTATATTTTCATTCTTCAATTTTTTGTTGTAAGTGTTTATTTATGCAAATCTCAATCATAATTTCATCATCTAAAAGAACATGAGTAGCTAAATCCACAAATATGATTGTGGGAACCATGAAGAACTAACAAATAAAAATTGAATAATTCATAATTCTTGAAAAGTGTGCATTCATGTCTTATTTATCTATTCATTTTGATTTCCTTTTAAGGAATGTAAACGTTAGAACTTTCCTTATTCTTACTTCTCAGACCAATGGGAATAAATAGGAAAAGGATAAATAAAAGTATTTGATATGATTACACTCATCTAATTAGCTTAAACGGACTAAGAGAGAGCTATACTGGAACCAAGGTAAGAGTTAGTAATACAACACCTGTAGATGGACCAAGTTCTATGGTGACATCTATCTATTTCCCATACCAAGGACTTAGGTGAACATAACATTCCAGTACTGGATGCTATAGACTAGCTAGAAAAGGTTACAATTATGAGGTTATATTCTGTTAGGAATTCATGGGGAACGTAATACCTCAGTTGTCTTATCTTATTGAATTTGTAACACTTGCATCATGATTAATTGTTAGAATAGGTTTTAGTTATTATTATTATATCATAAATCCCCTATTTGAATGCAACAAGAGATAAGTATCATAATCCAAAATGCATAACGATAGGCAATAGGCATAATATAGAGTATGACATGTATGATCAATGCATAAATAAAACATGCTTAAGTAACTCATGCTCATATAGGATATCATATGTGAAGATGAGTGAAAACAAGCTATCCAACCTTGTGTTGGGCTAACATGGTAATGGTCTCATCCCATCACCCTGTGTGCTGAGGTACCACCCACACATGGTTAATAACATTTACACCTATCATCTAGGTGGTGAAGTATGAATCGCTCACATTGTTGGTGAGTACTAACCCCCACCTCGGTTACCAAGGTACTAACCCCTCGATAGGTTATCAGGGCTCTTGTCCTCCTGAATTAGGTATGGTCTAATGCATCATTAAATATAGAATTTATCATATACTCTACTGCAACACTTCATATAGGAATAGTCATATACATAATCTCATTTCATCATCATAACATAATTCATATCATATCTCATTCTTTGGAACTTCATTTACTCAAGAAACCATAACCGGACATTTTATCGAACACCTTGAGGGTGGGTAATAGGGGTAAAAGACCATGCTATTTAGAGATGAAATCATGCAAGAAACTCTGTTGTGAAACCATCAATCACCACCTTGTAACAGCCCCAAGATATTCACATCAAAACCCCACACAAAAATTCAACATTAGATCCAAGATCTAGAGCTCAAAACATGCTAAAAAAACCATATTTTCATGAACTTAAATCACTATGCAGTATATTTCCAAATATACGAGACCCACATGTGAAATCTAGTTGAAATCATGCAATATTAGTAAAGAGAGGCTTTAGGCACCATAGGTGGAAGGACCCAATGTATCAATACCACATACCTTAGCTTTCGAGAATTACTTAGTAAAGATGGAGATGCGAACTTGAAGCTTGGAAGAATTCCTTAAGATCCGCAAGAAATTTGGTCACTTGATTTTGGAGTGAAATATTTGTAGAAGGGTTTGAGAGAGTATTTTATCAACACAATGAAGAACTTAAGGGTTTTGGGACCTTAAATGAGTATAAAAGCGTCAATCTAGTGCTTAGAAAGGGTGGGAAAGGACGAAAATAACCATTCTTAAAAATCTGTATAACAGCTATTACGGGCCTTGTTACAGCCTGTAGGTAGCACTACGATTCATAAGACCCTTCACATGACCCCTAGGATCAATTTTGGAGTCTCTCAAAATTGCTATGAGCTTGACCTACGAGTCGTACCCCGACCTACGACTCATAATAGTAGGCTTATAGTGCAACTCTGCACTAACAGTCTTCAGTAAAATGGCCATCTTTTGAGTCCGAACTCTAAATAAGGTGAAACCAAGTGCGTTGGAAAGATAAAAGGATTTCATTGGAAATTTTATGGGCTAGTAGTTCCAAATGTACTAAAAGTTATGCTTGTTTAAAGTTGACCCTTGCATGAACCATCACCCAAAAAAACTTAACTCTTAGGGATGTCTTAAACTCATCTAGGTACTAGGAGCCTCCCATGAACCTAATACACCCCCAACCTAACCTAATGAGGTTTGAAAAATGGCTAAACAAGAGCACAGAGTTAGAGGTGTCACAATAACTTACAGATTTTGAGATATATGGAAAATAAGATTCTGAGCGATTCTGAGGCAGTTCGTTTCATCCAGGATGCAAGAACTGTAATAATGCTCATATCTAATGGGAATTTCACCTCAATCGACACATGTAAGACAAAACTAGCTATTACTGAGAATCCTGATGTAATCCCCAACCAGCAATGAGGTGATTTACATGCCAAAGGTAAATCATACTTCTCCTTATGACAGCTCCATTTGGGAGAAGCAACCTTCCTTACGGGCATCCTCATTTCGAAGAGTTAGCCATCCTTACAGGCACCCTCATTTCGGATAGGATTTTCATAAACTTATACCTATGGTTGGCACACAGTTATGGGACTTGGCTACTGGAAACTTGGAGATAGCCCAAGTCATCATCCCATATGAATATGTAAACATATGCATGCTTTCAAAAGAGGCACAAGCCTTTCAAATCATTTTAATACATTCTTAGTCTTCAAAGCCAAACATTCTTCATAACCATTCATGCTTGGGCTAAAGAGTCAAATCATACATCAAATCAAAGCTTCATGCATAGGAATAGCTCATTCACACATATCAAAATGATGTAAACACTTGGAGATTCTCAAAGAGCCTTATCATAAACATTTATGTGATCACATTCTTATCATAGCAAAACTTTCATCAAATCATATTTCATAAAACATAATTAGGTCATAGCCCACTTCATAACTTCCATGAAAACCATAGTCTTGCATGTGTATGTTATGAATGAGATGTGAATAACATGGCCAGTAGAGATTAAATCTTAAATAATCAATATAATACGAAATTCAAGTAAATCCATAAGTAAAATTCATGTTCAAATCACAATTTATATTACCCATGCCCAAATCAAACTTTAAAAAGGACATGCACATTCAAATCTTCATAATATCATTGCAATTCAACATATTAGGGCTTTATCACATTAAATTCATCAATAAAACATAGCTCATACTTCAATTGAATCAAATAAACAATAATCTTAAAAACCCATCACTAAGCACAATTTCATGAAAAAACAAAGTAAAAGAGTTGGGTCTTCATGGTTGAAAGGGACCATGAATCTATCCCATATACCAAGCTCATCAAGAAGAAAGAAGAAGAATTTGATGAAGAATGGAGCCTTCCCTTGATTCCCAAGCTAAGCCTTCACTAGAGTCATTGAGAGGAGTTTCTAAAATAGTTTGAGTATAATTCTAAGTGTGAGAATGAATTGGAATAAGAGAAGGAGAATATAGGTCATTTGAATGTCCTAGGATATCATAGGAAGTCAGAAAAGTCCCTCAGGAGTAGCCATAATTATGAAAATGCCATTAATTAGTCGTGTAAAAAAAGTTGCCAGGGGTTCCAAGAGAAGGTCTCACGGTCCCTACCAAGTCACACGAACAATGTAGCTCCTTCTGTGATCCAACACTTAGAAAATATTTCAGTGATGAAGGTCCGAGACGATAATTTCATACATAGAAAAATTGCACGTAAACACCCATACGGAAGGCTTCACCGCCCATGAAAAGTCACATGGACCATTAGGCCTCCCGTGATGCTTCACTTAGAAAATTTCTTCGTTGATAAAGTTTCGAGATGGTGATCCCATACTTAAAAAATTTTCACACCAACACCTATAGATAATAATTCAAAGATCGTGAAGGGCTATAGGATCTGTAAGTGGTCCATGTTTGAAGTGCCTTGGCCAAAATACGGATATCAAGGCCAAGGCCTTCCACACAGTCCACTACACAGCCAATGAAGCTTCACACGAACTATGTGGGGTTCACGTGGTGTCTGCCTTGGTCTTAAACTCGACATAATACCAACACTTTACACTTAAGGCAAAGGGCCACCTCAAGGCACCTCCACATGGCCCGTGGAGGCTTCCATGAAGTGTTACCTTGGTCAAAAACTTTTCGAGACCAATTCCTAAGAACCATCAAGGTCATACAAAGTCTGGGTCCTTACAACATCTCCCCTATGGAAACATTCATCCTCGATTGTTCTAGAGCAAGGCTTTAAAGGCTTGACTTAGAACATGAAACTCGAAACATAAGATACGATGCATATTTCATCACTTGAAAATCATAAAGTCATTAAAAACACATATCAAAATGCATTCAATTCAGTCAAAGTATCTTGAAAATCATTTTCCTACACATGTATGCATGACATGTCATGAAACACAAGAGTGAAGGAATTTGCACCACTTAGAATAGGAAGAACTTTGTCATGACCCAAGCCTAGGGCATAGACGTGACACGGCAAATGGGGAACCCAAAGGGACCCCAGTCAAGCCTTTTAACATATCATTACACATTCTTGGTTATAGAAGCAAATAAGTAACAATAAAAGAGTAGAAATAAGGGAATACCAGGCTAAGATTGAGGTACCAACAACATAAAATATCATTGAATCAAAGAGAGTCAATCTTTTAGCACCATTAAATAATTTTTCCAACAACGCTTTTATGAATAGAACTTAGCGGGGGCCAAGACAAGCAACGGGGCTCACCCTTATAGTCAAAGTATATAATAAAGAAAAGAGAGTCTATACATAGCATATATCAAGAGAAGTATGTCCTCGAAGTTGAGGACTTACCAACTTGTTTTGAGAGATATCACATTAGCCACCTGGACGAGGAGGATCGTCAAGTGGGGCTCTAGTTCCTATATGGTAACACCATGTAGGCATAGAGTATGCGTTAGTATATTTGAATTTACTAAGTATGTAGGATGCAATGCAACAATAGATAAGCAATATAATCAAAATACATAATTATGCGATAGTTGATAATATAACAATATGGCATGCATGACTGATACTTGAAGTGAGCATGCTTATATATGGAATATACTACATGTGTGGGAATACACCAACATCATAGACCAAGTAACTTAGGTACCAACCCCTTAATTGGTAGATGAACATGACCATCCTTCATCGGAAGTGACTGAGGTACCAACCCCTCGATTGGTTGATGGCTTACCACCCACATCTGAGGCAATTGAGGTACCAACCCTTCAATTGGTTTATGGACATGACCACCCTCTGCTGGAAGTTATTGAGGTACCAACACCTCAATTGGTTGGTGGCCTACCACCCCCATCCGAGGAGATTGAGGCATCACCCCTCAATTGTCTATGCTTAACTCACAACACAATAGATACTTCTCATGAAATTAACACATACATATCACCCTTTCATGATTATAAAGTCATTTAACTCATATTCCATGCATTATGCCTTCAATAACCCAAGATACACTAACCGAACATTTTAGCAAACACTTAGTGAGTGTGCAATGCTACTATGAAGCCATTAATTCAAGAGTGCAATTATGCAAGTAAACTCAATGTAAAACCACACACCAACACTTGGTAATACTCTCATGCAATATACTTCAAAGCCCTTCATCAAATCTCAAGATAGATATAAGATTCATAGCTGAAAACATGCATAAACAGTCACACTTTTACAAAACCCCAACATAATTCATAGTCAAATTCATAATAGAAGACCCAAAAATAAATTTAACTTAGAAACATATAATTTAGGTTAAAAAAAGAAGCTTGGGCTCCATGGGTGAAAGGACCCAATGGCTGAAACCCACATACATTAACTTTGGAGAATCCTTGATGAAGATTGGAAATGGAGACTTGAAACTTGAGTGAAATCCTTAAGATCTGGATGATTCTTAGGATATGAAATTTGGGGTGAAATATTTGTCTAAATGTTTTTTAGAGTGTTGGGGAATATCTTATATGATATGAAGATAAAATATGGCTAAGTGTAGTTATTTTCATCCATGGGAGGACTTAGGCCCAAGACCCAAAAGTCATGGATCAAGCAAACAAAACAGCAAAAAAATAGGCATCTCCGTGCCCTGGCCACATCGCGCTAGGGGTGCGAAATGCTCTTTAGAATTTGCCTTTTGGAAAAATGAAATTGTGATTCCATTGCTCCAAAATCAGGGTTAGAGCTATTTCCCACTCAATGTTTCCCTCGTCCAAGATTATGAAGTCGGATTTTTGATATCATGCACAGATTTTGAGATGTATGGAAATTAGATTCCAGGCACTTTCGAGACATAATTTGGGCCCTTTTTGGGGTCGTTTCAATATCTCCTCCTTGGGAACATTTGTCCTCGTATGTCAAGGAAAAGCAAATAAGAAGAGTAATCATGATCAAATCAGCCTCGAAAAGAATGCAATAATGCACTTAAACATCATTTTCAAAATCTCAACATAAGTGTAACAATCGCCATGAACTTTATCAATATAAATATGAATGCATGAAGATGACTTCGGGGCTTAAATATGAGACATGAAATCACATAAAAGACTTACAATTAGTACCTTAGGATTGAGTAGAATGAAAAATATAGGACTATCGCTTTTGCATGTCTGCTTCAGCCTCCTATGTAGCATTTTCGACTTGTTCATCCTCCAAAAGACCTTCACGAAAGCAACATCTTGTTCCTCTACGTCTTCACTTGCATATGAAAGATCACTACTAGAACTTCTTCTAAGTCAAGTTGTCTTCAACAGCACCCAGAACATCCAACGTGACAATAGCATTCGGATCACCCACACATTTCCTCAACATAGACATACGGAACACCGGATGTACCAAATCCATTTCACTAGGCAACTCCAACTCATAGGCCACTTTGTCAATCCTCCTCAACACCCTATAAGGACCACAAATCTTTGACTTAGTTTACTCTTCTTACCAAAACAAACCACACCCTTAATGGGTGACACCTTCAAATAGATCCAATCACCCACTTTAAACTCAAGTTCCCTTCTACTTATATCAGTATAGGACTTTTGATGAATTTGTCCTATTTTCAGCCTTTCTCTAATCAACATTACCTTCTCCATGACCTCCATAAACAGATCCAGACCGAACAATGCCATTTCTCCCACTTTAAACCACCTAACTGGTGATCTAGAACGTCTACCATAGAGGGCCTCAAAAACAGCTATATCAATGCTAAAATGATAGATATTATTACAAGAAAACTCAATCAATTGAAGATGATCATCCCAACTACCCTTGAGCTCCAAAATACAAGATCTAAGCATGACCTCAAGAGTTTGGATAGTTCTTTTGGCTTTCCCACCCGTTTCAGGGTGAAAGGTCGTACTAAGATTTACATTGTTTCCAAGACATCTTTTGAAGGACCTCCAAAAGTGTGAAGTGATTGAGCACCACAATCCAATATGATAGAAAAGGGAACTCCATGCAATCTCACCAACTTATGAATGTATAATTTAGCATACTCATTCGCCCTATAAGTATCTTAGCTGGTAGGAAATGAGCCGACTTTGTCATTCTATCAAGCACAACCCAAATAGAATCTAAACCCTTCCTTGTCTTAGGCAACCCAACCACAAAATTCGTGTTAATCTCCTCCCACTTCCAAGTAGGAATCTTTCAGTCTTGGGTTGGGCTACCCAGCCTTTGGTGTTTGTCTTTGACTCATTGGCAACTATGACAATGGGATACAAGTTTGGCAATGTCTTTCTTCACACCTCCCCACCACAACACATCACTCAAATCCCTATACATTTTTGTAGAACCGGGGTGAATAGAATAGAGGTAATTATTAGCCTCGTCAAGAATCTTCTCCCACAAGACATCAACACAAGGCACACACAACCTACCTTAGCACCTAAGGGCACCTTCTCCCCCTTGGCAGAAACCTCCACCTTGCCATCTTTCACCATGGCTTTCAATTCTAACAAGGAGGCATCAAGATCTTGTTTTGCTTTACCTCATCAATCAAGGAAGACTTTGAACTATCAGCAACCACAATACCATCATTATTAACCTCTTCCAACCTAAACCCTAATCTAGCCAACCGATGGACCTCCCTAGCCTTATCTTTGCCCTCGTTATCTACATGGGCTAGGCTACTAATAAACACCCTACTCGAAGCATCTGCCACGACATTAGCCTTACCAGGATGATAATGCATATCTCATATCATAATCCTTAAGAAGTGTTATCAACCTGCTTTGCCTCAAGTTGAGATCTTTTTGAGTGAACACATATTAGAGACTCTTTTGATCGATGAACACATCAACATAAACTCCATACAGATAATGACGCCAAATTTTCAAAAAAAAAAAAACCATGGTGACCAATTCAAGATCATGAGAAGGATAATTCTTTTCATGCACTTTGAGTTGCCTAGAAGTATAGGCTATCACCTTGCCATTTTACATCCACACACAATCCAAACCAATCTGGGAGGAATCACAATAAACAACAAACCTTTCTAACCCATCCGGTAGAGACAAGATAAGAGAGGAGACAAGCTTAACCTTCGAGGTTTGTAAACTCTTTTCACACTAATCGGTCCACACAATCTTAGCCTTTTTTTCAGTCAACTTAGTCATAGGAGAGGCAATAAAAGAGAACCTATTCACAAACCTCCAATAGTAACCATCTAAGTCTAAGAAGCTTCAATATCTGATGGGGTCAATAGTCTTGGATAATTTCTAATAACAATTTGTCTTTTTAGGAACCGCCTTAATATCATCCGCCGACACCACATGACCTAGAAAGGAAACCTCCTTCAACCAAAATTTGCACTTCTCATATTTAGCATACAACTTCTCTTCCCTCAATCATTGTAGTACTACCCTCAAATGAGCCACAGACTCCTCCTCACTATGAGAATAGATCAAAATATCGTAAATGAAAACCATCACAAATAAGTCAACATAGGGTTTAAAGACCCTATTCATAAGATCCACGAAGATAGCCAGTGCATTGTTCAATCCAAAAGACATAACCAAAAATTCATAATGCCCATAACTAGTTCGAAAGACTGGGAATGTCACTCTACATCACCTTTACTTGATGATACCCAGACCGAAGATCAATCTTAGAGAAGTGGTTGGTCCCTTGAAGTTGGTCAACAAATCATCCATCCTTGGTAGAGGATACTTATTCTTGATTGTACCCTATTAAGTTTCCGGTAGTCAATACACATTCTAAGAGACCCATCATTCTTCCTCACAAACAACACCAGTGCACCCCAAGGTGATTGTCTTGGCCTAATAAAACCCTTCTCCAACAAGTCCATCAACTATTCCTTCAACTCCTTTAACTCCGATGGGGCTTTACGATAAGAGGGAATATAAATGGGTTGAGTATCGGGAAGGAGATCTACACCAAATTCTATTTCCCTTTCGGGAGGAACACTGGGAAGGTCATTTCGAAAGACATCAAGGAACTCATTTACCACTGGAACCAACTCTATAGGATGGACCTTGGACTCCACTTCCCTAACCCTCACAAGATGATAAGGACACCCCTTATGGATCAACATTTCGGATCTAATGCGAGAGATAAATCGACCATTGACCACCACATCATGACTCTCCCACTCAAGTACGGGTTCATTTGGGAATTGGAATTTGACCCTAAGGGCTCTACAATCAATAGAGCCATAATATGCATGCAAACAATCCATCCCAAGAATAACATAAAAAATAACCATATCCAACTCAACAAGATCACAAGGTAATATTTTATGCAAGATGCAAATGGGACAATTTCTATAGACCTTTCTAGCAACAATAGACGAACCAATGGGAGTAGACACCTCATAAGACTCACACAACAATTCGGGCTTAACATGAAACATATTGGCAATAAAAGGAGTAATAAAAGAAAAAGTGGCACCCGCATCTATCAATGCATAAACACCAAAATCAAAGAATTTTAATATACCAGTGATGACATTGGGCACCTCATCAACCCCTTGGCCTCCCATAGAGAGCATAAAACTGATTGTTCCTTCGGCACCATCTTGTTGGCCTTCTCTTCCAAAGGAATCACATTAGTACCCCAGCCTTGAGGACGAACATGCTTACACTTGTTATGATTTCATGGACAATCAATCATCTTGTGGCCTACTTTTCCACACCCAAAACAAGCATTAGTATCCCTCAAGCATGGGCCACCATGACCCCTACCACACTTTGGACACACGGGTCTAGGCATCACACTACCACTCTCTTAGGGCCTTGGGTAGTCATTGGAAAATCTCCCACTAGGACTATGAGAAGTCCCTTGGCCTTGGTGAAATCGTCCACCCTTATGACTTTGGAACTTACTATCAAAATAGGCCCTCTTGGCCTCATGACCCCTCCTCTTCCTCAATTTTTCTCCCTCCAATTGTTTGGTAGAAGTCATCAAGCGGGACAAATCCATGTCACCAATCAACATGGTGGTACGACATTCTTCACTTACAAAATTAGATACACCCATCACAAACTTATTCATTCTAGACATCGAGTCGACAACCAAGCGTGGAGAATATTTTGAGAGTTGGTTGAACTTGAGGGCATAAACTCCTTCACACTAATAAGCTCAAGAGGAAAATCCAATTGAGGAAAGCCTCTTTAAACTCCTCCCATAGAATCACGTTGTTATTCCCATTTTCCTCCTTCTATTAAGTGTACCATATTTGAGCCACCCCCTTCAGTTGGTAAGCCACCAACTCTGCCTTTTCTTCCGACCTCACACCCATAATGGACAACACCTTATATACCTTATTAATAAGCTCTTGAGGGTCCTCATCCACATTAGACCCATTGAACTCCAGTGGGTTTATCCTCATAAAGTCTCTCAACCGAGATGTCGTAGGAGCACAAGAGGCTTGGGCCCCTTGGTTGACTTGATTAGCCACAACTTGAGCTAACAAAGTGAGAGCATCCTAGAGCTCATCATGAGCAGGTTCTTCCTTGGGTGTGCGGCCTCTTCTTCCTCTTTTGTTAGGGATGATCTAATATAGCAAAGAACAAATGTTGGGGGGGAAACCCTACCTTAACTTCTACAGCACGACATAGTGTAAGAAGAATGGAAACATTTCCTAAAATGTTTCACAGCCTCTTACTCATAATTGTGGTGCACAACACAACCATGATTAAGACTCTAATCAATGTGGTATGTTGGATGCCAAGGACCATTAACAACCTAGTGCTATGATACCATGTTTTTCACGACCAAGCCTAGGGCCAAGACTTGATACAACGAATGGGGAACCCGAAGGGACTCCAATCAAGCTTCTTAACATATCTTTAAACATTCTTGGTTACGAAAGCAACTAAGTAACAATAAGAGAATAGAAATAAGGGAACACGGGGCCAAAGAGAGTCAAGCTTTTAGCAGCATTACATAACTTGTCCAACAACACATCAAAACATAAAACTAAGCGGGGGCCAAGACAAGCAACTATCCTCACCCTCATAGTGAAAGCATAAAATAAAGAAAAGAGAGTCTATGCACAACTTATATCAAGAGAAGTATGTTCTCGAAGTTAAGTACTCACCAACTTGCTTTGAGAGATATCGCACTAGTCACGTGGAGGAAGAGGATGACCAAGTAGGGCTCCGATTCCTACATGGTAACATCATGTAGACATAGAGTATGTGTCAGTATGTTTGAATGTACAAAGTATTTAGGATGCAATGCAACAATAGATAAGCAACATAGTCAAAATACATATTGAAGCAATAGATGATCATATAACAATATGGCATGCATGAATGATACTTGAAGTGAACATGCTTATATATAGAACATATTACATTTGTGAGAATAGACCATCATAATGGACCAAGCAACTTAGTACTTGGAATATAAGCTACAACACTCCTTAGGAGTGATTGAGGTACCAACCCCTCAATTGGTTGATGGACATGACCACTCTCCCTCAGAAGTGATTATGGTACCAACCCCTTAATTGGTTGATGGATTAATACCCCCATCCTAGTCGATTGAGGTATCAACCCCTCAATTGGTAAACAGACATGACGACTCTCCGCCGGAAGTGATTAAGGTACCAACCGCTAAATTGGTTGATAGCTTACTACCCCCATCAGAGGTGATTGAGGCATCACCCATCAATTGGCTATGCTCAACTCACAAAGCAGTAGTTACTTCCATGAAATCAACATAAACATATCAACCTTTCATTACCATAAAGTTACTTTACTCATATGCCAAGCATTAGGCCTTCAACGACTCAAGATACATTAACAAGACATTTCATCAAACACTTGGTAGGTGTGCAATACTAGTGTAAAACTATGCAATTCAAGATTGCAATTATGGAAGTAAATTTAATGTAAAATCACCCACCAACACCTGGTAATACAATCATCTTATATACATCAAAACCCTTCATCAAACTTCAAGATAGATATAAGATTCATAACTCAAAACATGCACAAGCTGTCACATTTTTAAAAATCCCCAACATCGTTCATAGTCAAATTCATGATAGAATGCCCATAAGCAAAATCAACTTAGAAATATGTAATTTAGGTAAAAAAGAAGCTCGGGAACCATGGGTGAAAGGACCCAATGGTTGAAACCGACATATCTTAACTTTAGAGAATCCTTGATGAAGATTTGAAATGGAGACTTTAAGCTTGACTGAAATCGTCAAGATTCGAATGAGTTTTAGGACTTGAAATTTGGGGTGAAATATTTGTCTAAGCATTTTAAAGAGTATTCGGGAATGTCTTGTATGATATGAAGGTGAAATATGGCTAAGTATAAATATTTTCACGCATGGGAGGACTTAGGCCCAAGAGCCAAATGTATTATACCGAGCAAACAAAGCAGTAAAAAAAATAGGCCTCTCCATGCCCTAGCCTCATCACGCTAGGGGCACGGAATGCTCTCTGGAATTTACATTTTGGAAACTTGAAATTGTGATTCGATTGCTCTAAAATCATTGTTAGAACTATTGCCCACTCAATTTTTCCCCCGATCAAGAATATGAAGTTGAATTTTTAGTGTCACGCACGAATTTTGAGATATATGTAAATTACGATGCCGGGCACTTTCGAGGCACATTTTTGGGTACTTTTTGGGGTTGTTTCAAACCTAATCCCTTTGGCTTTAGTAGATTGGAAAATATGGGGATGTCATTTTATCATGTCAATCTCTTCCTACCTTGTAGCACTCTCCACTTGTTTATTTCTCCAAAGCACCTTAATCGAAGCCACATCCTTGTTGCAAAGCTGCTTCACTTGCCTATCCAAAATCTCAACCGGACTTCCTCATAAATGAAGGTCTTCTCAACCTCAACACTTTCCAAAGGCCCAATGGTAATAGGATCACCAACAAATTTCCTCAACATAGACATATGGAAAACCGGGTGGATAGAACTCAAATCCAAAGGTAAATCCAACCTATAAACCATATTCCCAATCTGCTCAGTAATCTCATAAGGAAGTACATATCCTTCCTACCAAAACGCATTACACCCTTCATGGGTGATACCTTCTCATATACCCAATCACCAACCTAAAATTCGAGGTCTCTTTTTCTAACATTTGAATAAGACTTTTCACGACTTTGAGCCATTTTCAACCTCTCCCTAATCAACTTCATCTTTTCCATAGCCTGCAACACCATATCCAGGCCAATCAAGGACATCTTTCCCAACTCAAGCCACTAAATCAAATAGTGCCATACCCATGTTAGCATGGAAGCTATTATTAAGCAAACTCAATGATTGGTAGATGATCATCCCAATTACCCTTGAATTCCAGCATATAAGCCCTTGACATGTCCTTCAAAGTTTGAATTTTCCTCTCGTCTTGTCCATCGATTTGAGTATGAAAAGCAGTACTCAACTTCACCTTAGTACCAAGTCTTCTTTGAAACGACCTCCAAAAGTGAGAAGTAAATTAGGTGACATAATCTGATAAGATAGACCTAGGTACACCATGCAACCTTACCAACATATGGATGTACAACCTTGCATAATCTTTAACACTAAGGGTAGTCTTGACCAGTAGGAAATCAGTCGCTTTATTCATCCGATCAACAATTAGCCAAATCGAATCAAATTGCCTTCGAGTCCGAGCAAACCCAACGACAAAATCCATGTTCACATCTTCCCACTTCCAAGTATTAATCTCAATATATTGATCCAAAAAATAGGGTTTTTGGTGCTCCAACTTAAATTTTGACAATTAGGGCATTCAGATATAAACTTGGCAACATCTTTCTTCATACCATGCCACCAATACACTACCCTCAAATCTCTATACAGTTTGGTAGATCCTGGGTGAATAGAATAACGAGAGTTATGGGCTTCACCCATGATTACCCTCCTAAGATCATCCAAATCCGGAACATATAACCAATCTTGATACCTAAACATACCATCTCCATCTTGGGAGAAGTTGTCAATTTGCTTTTCGGTAGCCAACTTCTTCACCTCAAACAATGACGAATCTAGATATTGCTTAGCCTTGAAATCAGTAACCACCGAAGATTTGGCCCCATTCTAAACATGAATAACAATATCCCTAGAGTCAGCCAACCTAACACCTAACCTACCAAAACGGTGAACATCCTTTGCCAACTCCTTCTTTCATTCATCAATATGAGCCACACTTGACATAGATAGTCTACTCAGAGAGTCGGTTACAACATTTTCCTCGTAGGGATGATATTAAGCACTCATGTCATAGTCCTTAAAGAGTTTAAACTTTTGCCTCTAGTTAAGATCTTTTTGAGTGAACATTTACTGCAAACTCTTGTGATCAGTGAAAACATCAACATACACCCCATGCAAATAGTCTCTCCAAATCATTAAAGAAAACATCACAGTCGCTAACTTAAGATCATGAGTCAAGTAATTATGCTCATGCACCTTCAATTGCATTGATGCATAAGCTATCACCTTACCATGTTGCATAACCACATAACCCAACCCAATCTAAGAAGTATCATAATATACCACAACCCTATCTAAGCTATCTGGTAAAGTCAAAATAGGAGTCGATATAAGCTTATCCTTTAAAGTCTGAAAACTATTCTCACATTCATCTGACCATACATACTTGGCCTTCTTTTAAGTCACTTGGTTAATGGAGATGCAATAGATGAAAAACCTTTAACAACCCTTCTATAATAACCAGCCAACCCAAGAAACCTTTAAATATTCGAAGGAGTCAATAGTCTAGGCCAATTCTTCATGGCCTCGGTCTTCTTAACGTCAATCTTAATACCATCACAGGATACCACATAACCAAGAAATGCTACCTACCCCAACCAAATATCACACTTACTGAAATTAGTATACAATTTCTTCTCCCTCAAAATCTAAAGAATCAACCTTAAATGATCCATATGCTCTCACTCACTTCGGGAATAAATAAGGGTATCATCAATGAAGACAACCACAAAGCTATCAAGAAATGGCTTGAACACTTAATTCATAAGATCGATAAACATGGCCAGAGCATTAGTTAAACCAAACAACATCACCACAAATTCAAAATACCCATACTTAGTACAAAAATCCATTTCAGGAATATCACAATCCCTAACCCTCAATTAATGATGACCAGAATGGAGGTTAATCTTTGAGAAACAGATGGTCCCTTGAAGTTGATCAAATAAGTCACCGATCATTGGCAATGGATATTTATTCTTGATAGTCACCATATTCAATTGCCTATAATCAATGCACATTGGAAGAAACCCATCTTTCTTTCTTATGAATAACACTGGAGCACCCCATAGAGATATACTTGGCCTAATGAAGCCTTTCTCCAACAAATCTTTCAACTTATCTTTCAAAACCTTCAACTCACCCAGTTCCATACGATAAGGAAGAATAAAGATAGGTTGAGTATCTGGGAAAAGATCTATGCCAAAGTAAACTACCCTTTCTGGAAGAATACCGACCAAATATTTAGAAAATACATTCAAGAAACTCATTCACTACCAAAATCGATTCAATAGTAGGTAACTCAAACTCCATATCCTTTACCCTTATAGTATGATAAATCAACCCCTTTGAAATAATCTTTCTTATAATGTCCTTATTATTAAATAATGTATTCATTTTCAAAAAGGTACTCCTTTGAGATAAAATCAACCCCTACTTCAAAACTCTTTGACTCAAACTTATGTCATTACTAGAACTGATTTTCGTGAATAACAAAAAAGAAAATAGGGAGGGGTTTGTCTTAGTGTAATTTGGGTTACTTATATGAACATTTATATATTATACAAGACTTAATAATAGAGATTATGGTATTAAGGTGTGATTAAAAATAAAAGGAATGAAAGAAAGAAATTTGGGTAGCCACCCTTTTTGGGCAGCCCTTTTAATTTGTTTTTAATATAATATATCTTCCCTAAGGTAAGTCAATTTAAAGACTTAGAGAAACCTTATAAACTCTCTCATGACTTTATATTTGACAAAAATCACTAAAGAAATCAATTCCTTTGTGCAAAAATCAAGAAATCCCCTCTCTTTGGTAAGTAGCTAAATTTTGTCTTTAAATTATGTAATGTTTACTAATTGTGTGTTATCTCATTTTATATAGCTATGTTTTTAGTGTGTAAATATGTTTTGGAAAGTTCATTCACATACCTACAATATTGATGTCTATGTGAAATTCTGAATCTACTTGTAAGGTACTGAAGAAGGGGATGAAACATAGTGAATGTTCTGGCCAGTTTTTCTGTCTGAGAAGCCATCTTTGTGTTGTTGTTAGTATTTTAACCATATATTGATGTGTGAGATATATGTTTTAGTAGTTATTAGTTATTCAAAACCTCAAGACATGTAGGTACAACTCTTATGCTTATGTTTGAACCTAATTTGGCATTTACGGATTCGAAATATTGGACGCAATGTAGGACAAATTCTGCCTAATTTTTTGACATAGGAATCCCTAGGTGTGTGCTGCTAGTGTTTTGATTATAAATTGTTGCATAAAAAGTACTTTGAAGTGATTCTTTAATTTTTGCAACCAATATTCATATACCTATAGTTTTATGTAGACTAAAACGCCTAGCTTTACATTTGCCAATTCAAAATCTAGTTGCGATGCAAGGAAATCAAGCTTCCCAGAAAGGTGTAATTTACACAAATGGGGCTCACTTTTAGTATCTATCTTGTTAGTTTTTACCTGTTGAAAGTGGTAAATATTAAATTAGCATTTAAATAAGTATTAACGTGCTTACACTCTTGTACAATCTTAATGAAATTGATTGAAGAAACTGATGTCGTATTGATCTCTAGCTTGAACTCAGTAGGGTCGATTGCATGCTAAAAGGTTCATATTTGTGTAAAAACTTGTTCTTGTGCTTTTGTGACCTTTTGGTACATTGGAATGGAATGTTATCTTTGTATCTCAGCTATGTTTTTGTTAGTATCTAGTTGTATTGTTATATTTTTGTACTTGCAAGGAACTCGCTTAATTTGCCCATTTGTACGAATTGCCTGATCACTTGACATTCTTTTGGACTTTGCCCTTCTTATGTTTGTGACTATGTCACTATCAGCATGCCTCTTGTTCAGATCAGTTTTCATCTTGACTGTGGATTTTTGGTTCGTCCTAGGTCTTGATGTGGTCCACTTTATGCACTAACTAGAAAGCCACTGTTAATATGGTTCCTAGTTCTCTTGACTATTGGATTTTAGCCCTTCATGATACAGGGCCTCATCCCTTCATCATACTTGATTATGTTTGCTATGAAGGCATGACATACATATTGGGCGAACTTATTGTTTGACTATCTTGTAAGAATGCATCCAGGAAATCTTGACACTTAGACCTTTAAATATCATACTTGATATTATTGATCTATTTGTTCACTTGGTTTGCTTATTATATTGCATTTGTGTTGCCTTGACTTAAGAAAGGTAAATTGAGTAATCTAAAGATTTAGGCTATTAGCTGTTACACCACTAATATTCATGCTTAGCGATAGTTGTTCCTATCATAGGGAATACCCAAGATGATGCTTGAGGGTGTCCATTGAAGATACATTTTTGGAGCTGTGCAAAAGATCACATTTCCATCTAGACATATATATTATAGTTGTTTTAGGACAAGTACATAATTCTCCTATTGCATATGTAAGTATAAATTTTAAAGGCTAATATAAATTATGTAACCATGGTTTGTAACTTAATGTTTTGGCTTGTTTAGTTAAATTGGAGTCTACGAGCTTGTTTTTATATTAAATTACTAGTTATTTTCAGGTGATTGCATAAAACATAAACTAGTAAGCTTTATGTCATTATATATTAAAATCGGCAATAATTTTCTACATGTACTCCAATAGTATGGGTAATATATAAAAATCTTGCAAAATATTGGTTTAAATTATTTTGGAAGTTGCTCACATCATAAACTTAAACTCGAAATCTACTGAACTACCTCTAGGAAAGAGTCTTGTACCTATAAGTATTTTGTATTCAATATTAAATTATGATTAATATGATATATAGTAAACTCCTAATATTTTAGCAAGTATTATGTAAGCCCCGATCATACAGAAGTGGCATCCTCCCACAAGGGTTGCCATATGAGTTTGTATCAGAGACTAGACTTGTGATTCTAGGACTTTTAATATGAATCACTTATGTACTTGTTTATTTTTTAAAAGGCCCAAGTTGTGTTATTTGTTCATTTACATGATTAATACTATTTTTTGGTCTGTAAAGTGCATATGCATCATGTACATGTCTCTAATACAATCTAATATTCCCTTTTGAAAGAATTAAATTATGGATTCTTCCTTTAATAGACCTATGGAAGTGGCATAAAAAGTATTAGATAACCCTTATTTCCAACCTCATGCACTAGAAGGGGTTGGCGAACATCTCTCGGATCCACATGTCCCCCGTAATAGTGAATCAGAAGTGAGAAACCAACAGGATGTAAGACCTATCCCACATCCCCATATGAACTATAATACTCATGTTATGAATCTTGCTTTCCAACAAATGGCTGAATTCTTCCACTACATGGCTAAAGCGATGCACGATACTAATGGGATAAACTTCCAGAGAATGAGGACAGTGGGTGGAGTAGAAATTGAAGGTACTTTTGATCCCACTGATGCTAAGCAATGGCTAGAATGCATGGAGAGGGTGTTTGAGCAATTGGAGAGTTCAGATGTTTCCAAATTTAAGTATGTTGTCACACTATTAAAAAAGAATGTGTATGATTGGTGGATAAATGTTCCAAATGCCAAGGTAAAACTTCCAATTCTTACTTGAGATAATTTTGTTAAGGAGTTTCACATGAAGTATGTTCACCTGCTTGTGATTCTAAGAAAAAGGAGTTTTTAAGTCAAATGCAACAAGATAAGTCTATTGTTGAATATTAACAAAAGTTCCTAAGGCTTTCTCATTATGCTGGAAATATTATTAAAAAGGAGAAATATAAGTGCAGGAGATTTGAAGACGATTTAAATGATTCCATCAAAAAGAATTTAGCAATTTTCCAATATGATAACTTTTGTATATTAGTTTCTGCTGCTCTTACCTGGGAAAGACATGATAAGAAAGAAGTTAGTAGATATGAAAATAAACTCCGAAAGCCCAGATCAAATTTTAGAGGTCCATATAAAAAGGGAAAGGATTCTAAGGCTAGTGTTATTAACTTGTCACCTCAACCCAAGCAAAGTAGATCAGATTTTTCTATAGGTAGCACTTCAAATAATGGCCAAGACAGGACTCATGTTCCTATGTGTGAACAATGTGGGAAGAATCATTAGGATTTTTTATGAGAGCTTCTGGTACATTTTAACTGCGACAACTTTGACCATAAAGTGAAGTTCTGTCCTAAACAGGTTCCTTCCTTACGCACTGAAATCTAGGTTCAGAAGCTTTCTAATACCCCCCCTCTCCCCAAAACTAATTGGCTGCAATACCCAAAAACATCCAAGTGGTAGGAGCAAGTGGAGCAAATCAACCTAGTGTGCCAAGGGCTACTTCAAGAGCCTATGCTATAAGACCGAGGGATGATCAAGATGGCCAAGACGTGGTTGTAAATTTCATTTGTTTGGCTTATGTGTGTTTACATTATTTGATCTTGGTTCTATGAATTCTTATATTTTTCCATCACTTGCTCTTCTTAAAAATGTGAACTTTGTTAGGCTTGACTATAATGTGCTAGTTGAAAGTCCCTTGGGCTACCAAATAGTTTGTGATAAAATTTACCAAAAGTCCCTTGGGCTACTGAATAGTATTTGATCAAATTTACCGAGCTTGCCCCTACATGATTAACAACCTAGTCTTCCCAACTGATTTGATTGAAATGCCTTTCAAAGGTTTTGATGTTATTGGCTTTATGAAAATCATGCAGTAGTAGATTGTATATCTAATCATGTGACTTTTAAGGACCCTGCATTTTCTCATATTATTGTACAAGGTGAAAGATCATTGAAATGTAGTATTATTTCCGCAGCCTTGGCAAGGAAGATGATTTGGCAAGGTTGTGATGGGTATCTTACTCAAATAGTTGATACATGCTAGGAGAGCCCTAGTACGAAAGATATACCTACTATGTGTGTTTTCCATAAGTCTTCCTAGAAAATCTTCCTATATTACCCTTGGAAAGGGAAGTTAAATTTGCAATCGAGTTTATTCTTGGATCTACTCATATTTCTATTACACCCTATAGGATGGCTCCGACAGAACTAAAAGTGTTGAAAACTCAGTTGTAAGAACTTCTTGAGAAGGATTTATCTGTACCAGTGTTTCCCCTTGGGGAGCCCTCATTTTATTTGTAAAGAAGAAGGATTGAACTTTTAGATTGTGTATTGACTACAGAAAACTCAAAAAAATAACAGTCAAGAATAGATATCAACATCCAAGGATTGACGATTTATTTGATCAATTGAGGGGTGCTAATTTATTTTCAAGGATTGATTTAAGGTCTGGGTATCATCAATTGCGCGTTAGAGAGAGAGAGAGATATTCCTAAAACTGCTTTTAAAACTTGGTATGGTCATTCTGAATTTTTGATGATTCCATTTGGATTAACTAATGCTCCCTCGATATTCATGGGTCTAATGAATTGAATATTCAATCCATATCTAGATCAATTTGTGGTTGTTTTTATAGATGATATTTTAGTGTATTCCAAGGTTAGTGAAGATCATGATAAGCAACTCCGAATTGTTTTGCAAATTCTCAAGGAGAAAGAACTTTATGCCAATTTCCAAGTGTGAATTTTGGCTAAATGAAGTGATTTTCTGGGACAAGTCGTGTCAGCCGAAGGTATGGAGATGGATCATAGTAAAATCCATGAAAATATTGAATGAAAACCTCCCAAAAGTCCAATTGAAGTAAGAAGCTTCTTGTGCTTGGACAGATACTATAGAGGTTCGTGAAAGGCTTCTCCACTATAGCCTCCCCTTTGACCAAACTCTTGAAGAAGGAAGAAAAGTTTACTTGGGATGACAAATGTCAAGAGATTTTTGAAACTCTTAATTTTTTGTTGACACAGGCTCCTATACTTATTCTAACAATTGAGGGGAAGGAATATGTGATATACAGTGATCATCTCATCATGGTCTAGGGTGTGTTTAGATGCAGGAAGGGAAAGTTATTTCTTATTCCTCTTGGAAATTAAAACCACATGAATTGAATTATCCTACTCATGATCTGGAACTTGCTACTATAGTATTTGCCTTAAAGACATGCAGACATGATCTATATGGAGAAAAATGCTATATATTCACTTATCACAAGAGCTTAAAAAATTTGGTACTTGGAAAGAGTTAAACCTAAGGCAATATAGATGGTTAGAGTTTATTAAGGATTATGATTGCACTATCGATTATCATCCAGGTAAAGTGAATGTGTGAAGTGAATTATGCACCATGATCCGATATGATGGACAAAGGAATCCCATGCAACTCACAATTTCACCAATGTACAAACTCTCATAATCTTCAGCCCCATATATAGTCTTAGCCGGTAGAAAATAAGCCAATTTTGTCATCCTATCAACCACAACCCGTATGGAATCAAAATCCTTTCTAGTTTTGGGCAACCTAACCACATAATCCATATTAATCTCTTACCACTTCCAAGTAGGAACCTCTACATCTTGGGTTAGGCCACCCACCCTTTGATGTTTGGCTTTGACTTGTTGGCAACTATGCAAACCAGAAACAAACTTTGCAATGTTTTTCTTCATGCCTCTCCACCAGCACACCTCTCTCAAATCTCTACAAAATTTAGTAGACCCGGGGTGAATTAAATAAGAAGAACCATGAGCCTCATCAAGAATCTTTTCCATCAAGCTATCAACACAAGGCACACATAATATACCTTGGTACCTAAGGGCACCATCTCCCCCTTAGGAGAAAACCTCAACCTTACCATCTTTTACCTATACTTTAAATTCTAACAAAGCGGGATTGAGATCTTGCTTAGCTTTCACCTCCTGAACTAATGAAGATTTACAACTGTCAACAACAACAACACTACCATTATAAACTCCTTCTAACCTAACTCATAAGTTAGCCAACCGATTGGTCTACCTAGCCACCTCCTTGCCACCATCATCAACATAAGCCAGGCTACCCATAGACACCCTACTCAAAGCATCCGCCACAACATTAACCTTACCTGGATGATAATGCATACTCATACTATAATCCATGAGAAGTTCTAACCACTTTCTTTTCCTCAAGTAAAGATCCTTTTGAGTGAAAATATATTGGAGGCTCTTATGATCGGTGAACATGTCAAAATGCACCCCATACAAATAATGATGCCATATCTTTAATGCAAATACCACGGCAGCTAGCTCAAGATCATGGGTGGGATGGTTCTTTACATGCACCATGAGTTTCCTAGAAGTATATGCTATTGCCTAACAATTTTGCATTAGAACACAACTCAAACCAACTCTAGAAGCATCACAATACACAACAAATCTCTCTAGCCCTTCTGGTAGTGACAATATAGTAGCGGACACAAGCTTATCTTTCAACGTTTGGAAGCTCCCCTCATACTCATCGGTCTATACAAACTTATCCTTGTTTTTAGTCAATTTTGTCATAGGAGAAGCAATAGAAGAAAACTCATTCACAAATCTCCGGTAGTAACCCGCTAAGCCCAAAAAGCTCCTAATATCCGACGGGGTCAATGGTCTAGGCTAGTTTCTAATCACATCTGTCTTCTTTGGATCCACCTTAATACCATCCCCTGACACCACATGACCTAGGAAGGCAACTTCCTTCAACAAAAATTCACATATTTCATATTTAGCATATAATTTCTCTCCCCTCAACATTTGCAACATTATCCTCAAATAATCCATACGCTTCTCCTCATTATGTGAATAGATCAAAATGTCATCAATGAAGATTATAACAAATGAATCAAGGTAGGGTTTGAAAAGCCTATTCATAAGATCTATGAAGATAGTCGGTGTGTTGATCAACCCAAACGACATCACAACAAACTTATAATGCCCATACCTACTCTGGAAAGTCGTCTAAAGAATATCACACTCCCTCACCTTTACTTGATGGTAACTAGACTGAAGATCAATCTTAGAGAAATAGCTAGCCCCTTGCAATTGGTCAAACAAATAATCAATTCTTGGAAGAGGATACCAACTCTTTATAGTAGCCCTATTAGGTTGCCGGTAGTCAATACACATTCTAAGAGACCCATCCTTCTTCTTCACAAAAAACATCAGTGCACCCCAAGGTGATTGGCTAGGCCTAATGAAACCCTTCTCCAAAGAGTTCCTCAATTGTTCCTTCAACTCCTTTAACTCCATTGGGGCCATATGGTAAGGAGGAATAGAGATAGATTGAGTATCGGGAAGGAGATCTATACCAAAATCTATTTTCATTTTGGCAGGAACACAGGGAAATAATTTGGAAAGATATCAAGAAACTTATTTACAATCAGAACCGACTCTATGGAAGGACTTTGGACTCCACATCCCTAATCTTCACAAGATTGTGAAGAAACCCCTTAAAGATCAACTAACATGCTTTAATGCAAGAGATAAACCTACCCTTGACCACCACATCATGACTTTCCCACTCAAGGACGGGTTCATTTGGGAATTGAAATTTGACCCTGCGGGTTGTACAATCAATAGAAGTATAGTATGTATGCAACCAATCCATTCTAAGAATGACATCAAAATCAACCATGTGCATCTCAACAAGATCACAAAGCAATACTTTATGCAAAATGCAAATGGGACAATCTCTATAATCTTTCCTAGCAACAATAGATGCACCAATAAGAGTAGACACCTCATACGACTCAAAGAGCGATTTGGGTTCAACATGGTTCTTTTTGGAAACTAAGGGGGTAACAAAAGAAAGAGCGACACCTAGATCAATCAATACATACACATCAAAATGAAAGATTTTCAACATACCTGTAACAACGTCAGGCACCTTATCAAACCCATGCCTCCCATGCAAAGCATAAAACTAGTTGTGCCATGGGGCACCATCTTGTCAGCTACCTCTCCCTAAAAGAGCAACATTAGCACCTTGTAGATGAACCTCCTTACCCTTGTTGCAATTTCGAGGGCAATCCAACATCTTATACCCAACTTCTCCATACCCATAACATGCATTAGTATGCCTCAAGCACAGGCCACTATGACTACTACCACATTTTGGACACCCACCCTTAGGAACCACACCTCCAATACCTTGAGCCCTTGAAAAATCATTGGCAACCCCCTTTTAAAATGCATAAGAAGATCCTTGGACTTGATGGAATCGGTCACCCTTTCGACTATGGAACTTCCCCTCAAAACGGGCCCTCTTGGCCTCATGACCCCTTCTGTTCCTCAAATTTTCCTCCTCTATTTTCTCGACATAGGTCATCAAACTAGACAAATCCATGTCACTAATCAACATGGCAGATCGGTACTCCTCACTTACCAAGTCGAAAACACCCATTACAAATTTATTCATCCTAGACCTTGAGTCGGCTACCAAATATAGAGCATATTTTGAAAGTTGGTTGAACTTGAGGGAATACTCCCTCATACTCATAGAACCTTGTCACAAATTAATAAATTCGACCAATTTGGCCTCCCTAAGCTCAAAAGGGAAGAAGTGATTAAGGAAGGCCACCTTGAACTCCTCCCAAAGCACCACATTGTTGACCCCCTTCTACTTTTTCCTTTGATTGTACCATATTTTTGCTACCCCTTTTAGTTGGTAGGTCGTCAACTCTGCCTTATCCTCCAATCTTACACCCATGATAGCCAAAATATTATAAACTTTATCAATGAACACTTGAGGGTCTTCACCTATCTTTGACCCATGGAATTCTGAGGAATTCATCCTTATGAAATCTCTCACCCGAGATGCCTTGCAAGAGCATGAGGCGCTTGGGCCCCTTGGTTGGCTTGTTTAGCCACAACTTGTGCAAGCATAGTGATAGCATTCCAAAGCTCTCCATTAGCTAGCTGCCCCTCAGGCATGCGAGCTCTTTTCTCTCTCGCGCTAGGCATGATCTAGCATAGTAAAGTACAATCATTAGGGGGAAAACCTTACCTAAACTTCTATAGAATGGCATAGAGTCAGAAGAAAGGAAATATTTCCTGAACGCCTCAAAGCCTCTTGATCATAGTTGTGGTGAACAACACAACCATAAAAAGGACTCTAATTAATGCGGTGTGTTAGACTCCGAGGATCTAACAACCTAGTGCTCTGATACTAAGTTTGTCAAGTCCCAAGCCAAGGGCCTAGATGTGACACCATGCAAGGGGAACTCGAAGGGATCCCAAGCAATCCTCTTAACCTATCATTACACATCCTTGGTCGCAGAAGCAATAAAATACAACAACAATAGAGTAAAATAGGGACAACAGGGATAAGGGACAACCTCCATACCATAAACATCAAGAGTCAAGAGAGAGTCAAAGCTCATATCATTACACACGACATCTCCAAAAACACCGCTACTACATAGATAAGAGCGGTGGTCAATACAAGCAACCGAGCTTACCCTCATAGTCAACATTTACATGAAAGAAAAATAGTCTTAGAACATAACAGGGGACATTAAAAAATGTCTCTAGAATGAAGGATTCACTAACAAGCTTGAGTAGAATCATAATAGCCACGTGGATGGGGATGCTCAAGTGGGGCTCTGATTCCTACATGGTGACATCATATAGGCATAGAGTGTGATTTAGTACATTTGAATGTATTTAATATGTAGGATGCAATGCAACAAGTGATAAGCACCATAATCAAAATGCATAACATAGGTAGTGAATAAGCATATAGCAATATAGCATGTATGAATGATACTTGAAGTAAAACCATGCTTATATAGAACATAATCTATGTGTGAGGAGAGACCGCTTTAGTGAATATCCAATGCCTACCAGCTCTTTGGAGAGGCGCATCAGGTACAAAACCCTTTATATGGTTGATGAGGTACAAACACCCCAACATGGTTTATGAGGTACAAACCTCCCAAACTGGTTGATGGAGTACAAACCTCCCAATATGATATCAAGGTACAAACCCCTCAACATGGTTACACTGGCCAGCCACCTCCGAGCGAGTGGATCGAGGTACAAAACCCTCAATATGGTTACCCGGGCCTACAACCTCCCGAGTGAGGCTTGGTCATTTTCCCCACAACATAGACATAATATCATGTGCATACATTTTTTTCATCATCATATAGTCCTTCAACTCATAAGACATGCATTAGACCTTCAATAGCTCAAGAAATCATAACCCTGACATTTATCAAATACATGGTGGGTGTGTAGTGCTAGTATAAAACCATATATTTCAAGAGTAGAATCATTCTAAAAAATTCAATGTAAAACCATCAATGGATACTTGGTAACACCCTCAAGCTATATACATCAAATCCCTTCATCAAGTCTTACAATAGACCTTAGATTCATTGCTCAAAACATGCTAAAACAACCAAATTACATGAAACCCCAACATAGTGTGCAGTGAAATTCATAATAGATAAGACCCATGTGTAAGTCAACTTTAAATCATGCAATTTTAGGTAAAAGGAAGCTTGGGCATCATGGGTGAAAGGAACTCACAAAAGAAACCTACATACCTTGACTTTTGGAGGATCCTTGAAGAAGATTGGAGATGGATACTTGAAGCTTGATTAACAACCTTAAGATCTGGATGAGTTTGGAGACTTGAATTTAGGGGATGAAATATTGGATAAGTGTTAGAATGAGCATTTTAGGAATTCCTTGAATGAAATGAGGGTAAAATAAGGCCAAGAATTCATTTAGGGGAACATTTAGGCCCAAGACCCAAAGCCTTAGACCGAGATAGGAAAACTAGGCATAATTTACATTGTGGCGCACCCTTGATGCGTCGCGCCAGGGGCGCGAAAGTGTAACACCCCACACCTTAAAATACTAGTACAATTCAAATGAAGCATGACATGGTTTGGTCAAATTAGGGCCAATTTTTAAAAGTGCTTGAATCTCGTGTTAATAGGTTATACGTGCGTCCAACGAGGGTCGAGTATATACATGTTTTGTGTCGAATTGAGAAGATTACAGCCTTAAATGAAGTGAGAGATTTGAGGTGCCTGTAGGACTTGGGAAGCTAGCAGGTGAGTCACCTACTTTCTTAGCTTAAATATGCTAGCTAAACGGAGATGAGGCTCGACGTTGAATTTGTCCAAATTCGATTATAAATAAAGTCTGTGTTAAGCGTGTAACTTTAGCCCATGTTTTAGCATCATAAATGGGCTACATTTTCATTCCAAGATGTATAACAAATATGGCCCAAAGACATCATAATACACTTAACAAATTGAGTCAAAAACTAAGTGAAGAGGAAATTGGAAAATAGGTAGCTCAAACCCATCAACTTGGAGAACCATTTAGGCCCAAGTGCAAGGGCCAAGCTGGTGGATAAGCAACTTAATGATGTGTGGTTTAACATGGTCAAAAGGTCAAGAGAATATTGGCATGAGAGCTCTTTATAAAGGGCTCCAAATCAGCTCCACAAGTCATTGTTCACTTGAACTCACAAAAAAAATCAGCTTTGTCTCCAACTTTTCTCTCAACGTGTCTTGACTTGTAAAGCAGCAAAAAGGAACTTCTAGGGTTCTTATAGAAGCCCTATACCTTGAATGTAGTGTTAAGTAAGTTTATACATGTGTTTAGTATTATTTTCTTATGAAAAATGAGAAGTATATGCTAGTATGTTGATGCTGCAAAATCTCGACAGATTCTATTTTGAAAGTTGCTGCACATTTTCCTTTTGTTTTAGTAACTTCTCTATGGTTTATGGGCTTTATTATGAACAAAAATTGATGTTCTTAGTATGGTTTGAGTTGTACTTATCACCCTAAGGTTGCTACCTGATTTTGGTTTCACTTGCCAAGCGCATTTTATTATGTTATCTTACGTGGAATGTTGATTGGAACTTGTGAGCTATTGGATGGAAGGTTATTAGCTCACGTCCTTCATGACTTGTTGGGTGCTATTATAAGACTGTTTATGACTATTTATTAATAGAAATGCTGCTGGAATAGTTTGCTTAAAGTTGGAATAAGTTTGGAATTGTCGACGTTGAAATGTAGCGAAGGAAGGTAATGTTATGCTATCCATTTTTAGGATGCGTAAAATTGTTATGTGTTGTGCTTTGTGGGTTGTTGTAATACTTTCAAGAGTCTTAAACAAGATTTATATGACATGAACATGAGAATAGTTGTTCAAAAATATTGTTATAGGTGAAAAGGTTGAAGAAACGCTTTGACGTCGCTAATTAAATGCTTGCTGCCGATGTATTGTTTTGTTATGTAATTGGGCTGCCAAGATGTATCTATTAGCTGCTAATGCTAATTTTATCCTTACTATGTTGTAGATAAGTATTTCGAGGATGGGAAGGTTAATCTGAGGTAGTAACAATTTCAGACAATGAGGTATGTAAGGCTACTTGATTTCATATCACTTGGCATGAAGCATAGATCTCTCCTTGGTACATAAAGGCA
>JAOTQR010084321.1:0-37077 GCA_025774065.1 Solanum ossicruentum
GGGGGGGCGGCGGGTGTGGGGGGGGGGGGGGGGGGGGGGGGGGGGGGGGTACTTTAGAACATGGCGAGCCCCATCTAATGGAAAAATTAAATTCAATGAGGACTTGGTTCACCCGACACAAACACATCATGGGCATCCCGCCTTTCTATGTTCTATGGACTTGTATGTAACTATTGAGAGTAAAAATATTCTACATAATGTGAATATACCACCCAAAAGTTTGCTTTTAGTTCAAAACAATTAACATGTAGAATCAAAACAAGTAATTGCTGAGATTTGCGCAGGAATATCCACTTTGAATTTTAAAGAGACGGTTCAAAAACATATTTATTCTGATTCAGATAGAGAAATGCACTGGAGTACCGATGTCTATCACGCACCCCAATTTACATATGTTAATGTTCATCTATTACCATAAACAAGTCATTTATGGATATCATTAAGAGGGCCGTGCAAGTTCAGTCTAGTCTACCTTTCGATCCACAAGGATCAGGATCAAATGAATGCCCATTCTCTTTCTAGCAAGTAAAGATAGACTTCTAACCTCTCAGTAACCAATGATTAGGTGAGGTGGAAATTGTTTAGTTTGGATTTTTGTGGTAAAAAAGACGATAGGATTCTTGATTATTCAGACCTTAATAGAATCATATGTACTGGTCAGTATAATCTTGTATATTCGCCTATTCTCCACGAGAATTCTGATTTATTGTCAAAAAGGTGAACAAATAAATTCATCATTCCACTAAACTTGATTCAAGAACTCAATAATGAACTAATGGCTCGTTCAGGTATCTCGATTGAAATTCCCTAAATGGTAGTTTTCGTCAAAATAGTATTCTTGCTTATTTCGATGATCCTCGATACAGAAGAAAGAGTTCGGGAATTATTAAATATGGGACTATAGAAATGAATTCATTCATCCAAAAAGAGGATTTGATTGAGTATCGAGGAGTCAAAGAATTTAGGCCAAAATATCAAATGAAAGTAGATAGATCTTTTTTCATTCCTGAATAGATGCATATCTTGCCCGGATCTTCTTCCATAATGGTATGGAACAATAGTATCGTTGGGATCGATACACAAATCACCTTAAATAGATTTAATGTTATTTATCAACCGTATATGCTTTTTGCTCAAATTCTTTGTAATCACTATTCGAAAGAAAGATAGTATGAATCCTATTTAGTCTAACTTTCTCTTTCCTATTTTCTAGCAAAGTATTGTTTATTATTGAAGATGAAACTCCTTTTTTAGTTGTTCCGCGATATGGTCGATTTAACAGAGGATCATACACTTTAGGCATGTATTTTTTTTAGTATCATCATTACACAATCTAGTCTATGTTTCGAGTATATCCAGAGAAAGAGATTCCTTGTCTAGAATTTCAAGTTGATTTAAAAATTCCTTATTTAGAGTATTACTTTTTTCTTTGTCTGTAGAAACCCACTAATTGTCCAGTTCATTAAGGAACGTTCTTTGAAGTGACAATAGGGGTATCTTTCTTTTTATTATTTTCCAAAAAGTTAATAAACTTGGCGGGTATGTAAAAGATATTCTTTGTTTTCCATCACTTTTACATGTGTCAAAAAGATATTGTGACATTTTGGTTCTTACAGCCTACTCAATGTTGATCATTCTTTATGTAATGAAATAGTCAATTCCATCGACTATAATCGAAAAGAAGACTCACAAAAGGTTTTTGAAACCCTAAGAAGTCAAATTCTTGATTTTCATTTTTTTAATCAAGCAGTTGCAATTTAAAATTTTCTAGATTCCCTGTGTTATTATTATTCAGATAAGAATTCTAATAATCATAAATTGGACTATTACTAGTATTAATATTGTTATATCTTATACTTTCCATTCCTTCTTTTGTTTCTGAGGCTTCTTTTAGTTTCTTAATAAGAATGGGTGAGGGTATTCTGCCTAAATAGTATACACAGGTAATAAAAAAGAGAATACTAAAGATCCGAGCCATAGAATTTCTCAATTCTAATACAAGGTACTTATTAGATCGAATATACTTATTCGATCTAGTAGAATGATTTTTTCGTATCCAGACTAATACCAACCCAAGCCATTTCATGAATAAAATGTGACCATTTAACCAACCAACAAAACTACTTGTTACAAATAAGATCTTGTTGTTGCATCGAAAGAGATAAATTTTGACTAATCTGGCTAACATTAAGCTTGGTAAAATGAAATGGTTGAATAATTGAAAAATGAGATTATTCAGGAATACACATTGAATGGCTAGGTTACACATTGAATTTTTGGTAATAGATCCATAATAAAAAAAGTGTTTGTGATTGTTCTAGAAAAAATGAAACAAAAGATATGGTAGAGTTAGGACAGTTATTGTATGAGGTCTATCTAATGCTAGATGCAAAGGCGCATAATAGATCGATATGAATATCATGAGCCATCCCGTAATAAAACTAGTTGTTGCTAATACCTTCTTCTCGGTTCCTTCTTCCATAACAGAGCTCAGAGAAGAAAGATATAAGAGGGCCCTTTGGAGAATGTGGTCAGAAATCCATAATAGAGTCTGACCACAACGACCAAATTGATTATCTTCATGCGTAAGGATACTAGATTATCTAATAGAAAAGATTGAAAAATTATCACAAACCTCCCTTATTTCTTCTCCATTGCAATTTCTGGATTATTATATGATGATTTTTGAACTTTCAATATATAGAAAAGAAATAGAAAGAGATAGACTAAAAACGACATCTGTTATGTCAATGACACCAAAGTGATGTTAAATGAATGCAATTGAGATATGGATGGAATATAATAAAATAGAGCCACTTTGAGGTTCACTCTGAAATGAGGCATGTAAGGGAGCCACTACGAAGATGTTCCAGGAGTTACGAAAAAAGTTTCAAGCTCATATTGGTCATGGGTTTGGAATGGGAATTGAACTCTATGAGATCGAATCTCCTATTGTTCCTCAGTAGCTTAGTGGTAGAGTGGTCGGCTGTTAGCTGATTGGTCATAGGTTTGGATCCTAGTTGGGGGATTTGATTGATTCTGAATTCTTTAATTTATAATAAAGGGGCTCGTTTTGCCCGTTAAGAGTAGGTAACCCATTCCCTGTCTTTGTTTCTATTGCATTCTATCTCATCGTATCACATTCTGTTATGCGAGATTCGAAAATCACCATCAATACCTTGGTCTAGGTCCGAGATAATCCTTTGTTCCATAGCCCTGGGGCTATTTACAACTAGCCAATTAAGAAGTCTCAGATACACTAGCACTATATCTTTGATGCAGTCATCGATTCTCTTGAGAGGTCACAATTGTGCGAGCAAAGATATTAATGACGAGGAAGGCTTTTTTGTTATGCTACTAATACTTGCTCTGCTATTTTGCCCAAGTATGGCTGACGAAGAGTTACGAGGCGTAAAATTAAAAAATACGCTGGTCGGGCATACTATGTGTAACGCTTCCCCCATTCATGACAATTAAAAAGATAAAAAGAATAATAATAATTCCATTTCGACAAAAGACCGACACCCAAGTTCTATATCTTTTGGTTCGCTATCCCGATCATGATTTTCCAACCCCCAGAGGGAAAGGTACTTCCCTTTTTGGCCGGTTGTGGGCGAGGAGGGATTCGAACCCTTGACACCGTGGTTCGTAGCCACGTGCTCTAATCCTCTGAGCTATAGGCCACACCCTATCTCCACTGGATCTGTTCCCGGGAGTACCCTCATAAATAAGAACCTTTCCTCTCCCCAACCATTTTGGGTTAAGATGATGCGAAAGCGCATTTATCTCTATAAGTCTATAAGAAGGGTGCTTTCCGAGGTGTGAAGTGGGAGAGAAGGGATGTCACAATTGGGGTTTTGGATAAAATGCCCTTTTGATTTTTCATTTATTTTTATTTCTCTCATATTGAAAAAATAATAAGAATGAGAGGAGTTAAGCTTTTTATCATCATGACGTCGAGCTATTTTTTTGCAGGACCTCCCCTACAGTATTGTCACCATAGTAGAGTTTAACCTCCAAGTTCGGGATGGATTGGTGTGGTTCCTCTATGCCTGGGATACCAAAATATTGAACCATGAATGAAGAAAGCCTTGAGAGAAAAACATATTGGCTAGTGATTGTGAGACCCCAATTCTTGGATGGAGGGGACGCCAAAGGTCTCTGCCCTTCCATCCCTTGGATAGATAGAGAGGAAGAGCAGAGCTTTTGGTTTTTTCATGTTGTCAATGAGTTGAACAATGGTTTTCTCGTGTTGTCAAATATTTGAACAATGAAAATAGATGGCGAGTGTCTGATCGAATTGATCAGGTCATGTAGGTACAAGGCTCAAGTCTACCGGTCTGTTAGGTTGGCTCAGTTGCATACATTACTGTATTTCCACTTGACACCTATCATAATGATAAACGGATCGTCACGCCATGACCTTCTCTTGAATTCTCATTAAAACTTTTGTCGCTCTATCCCCGCAGTGGCAGAGAACCCATCACTATCTCGGCTATGCTACTGTAAGCTCTAGGAAAAGGAGAGAACTCATCTTGGGGTGGGCTTACTACTTAGATGCTTTCAGAGGTTATCTACTCCACACTTGGCTACCTTGCATTTACCGTGGGCACAATAACTAGTACACCAGAGGTGCGTCCTTCTCGGTCCTCTTGTACAGGGAAAGGTCTTCTCAATGATCTAATACCCACCCCAGATATGGACAAAACTGTCTCACGACATTCTGAACCCAACTCACGTATAGCTTTAATGGGCGAGCAGCCCAATCCTTGGAACATAATAAAGCGCCAGGTGGCGAAGAGCCAATATCAAGGTGCCAAACCTTCCTGTCGATGTGAGCTCTTGGGGAAGATCAACACGTTATCGCTAGAGTAACTTTTATCCATTGAGCGACGACCCTTCCACTTGGAACCGTCAGATCACTAAGGATGACTTTCATCCTTACTCGATGGGTAGGTCTTGCAATCAAGCTCTCTTCTTCCTTTGCACCCGAGGCCAATCTTCGTCCGACTCTAGTAAACCTTTGCACGCCTCCGTTACCTTTTGGGAGGCCTACATCCCATAGATACTGTCTACCTGAGATTGTCCCTTGTCCCATAGGTCCTGACACAAGGTTAGAATTCTAGCCCTTCCAGAGTGGTATCTCACTGATGGCTCGGCACCCCCCTCAAGGAGGCCTTCTTCGCCTTCCATCTAAGATGCGCAGGAAAGGCCCAAAGCCAATTCCAAGGAACAGTGAAGCTTTATAGGTTCTTTCTGTCCAAGTGCAGTAGTTCACGTCTTTGCAGACATGTCTATTTCATTGAGACTCTCTCTGAGATAGTGCTCAGATCGTTACGCCTTTTGTGAGGGTCGAAACTTACCCAACAAGGAATTTTACTACCTTAGGACCATTATAGTTAAGGTCCCCGTTCACCAAGGCTTTGGTCGCCAGCTCCCCTGTTATCAGGTCACCAACTTCCTTAACCTTTCAGCACTAGGAAGGTGTTAGCCTCCATACATGGTCTTATGACTTTGCAGAGTCCTGTGTTTTTGGTAAACAGTCACTCGGGCATGGTCACTGCGATCCCTTTTGTGAGAAGCCACCACTTCTCCCAAAATTACGGGGCTATTTTGCTGAGTTCCTTAGAGAGAGTCCCCCACGTCTCACTAGCCGACCATGACCCCTGTTATTTTTAGGTCATATTTAGTATTCAGAGTTTTCCTTGATTTGGTACCATTCACGCGGCCCGCACCGAAACAGTGCTTTGCCCCTAGATGTCCAGTCAACTGCTGTGCCTCAAAGCATTTTGGGGAGAACCAGCTAGCTCTAGGTTTGAGTGGCATTTCACCCCTAACCACAACTCATCTGCTGATTCTTCAACACTAGACGGTTTGGACCTCCACTTAATTTCACCCAAGCTTCATCCTGGTCATGGACAGATCACCTAGGTTCGGGTCCATAAGCAGTGACAATTGCCCTATGAAGACTCCCTTTTGCTACAACTCCAATGGGTTCCCTTAACCAAGAAACTGCCTATGAGTCACCGACTCATTCTTCAACAGGCACATGGTCAGAGCCCTAGCTCCTCCCACTGCTTGGGAGCTTACGATTTCATGTTCTAATTCACTCCTCTATGGGGGTTCTTTTCACCCTTACCTCATGGTACTACTTTGCTATCGGTCAGCCAGGAGTATTTAGCCTTGCAAGGTGGTCCTTGCTGATTTCTATTGAATTCCACATGCCCCATGCTACTCGGGTCAGAGCATAAGCTAGTGATACTTTTGGATATCGAACTTTTGCTATCTAGGGTGCAACATTCATACTGCTTTGCCTAGTAGCACAACACTTGTATTGCTCTCCCACAACCCCGTTTTCATGGTTTAGGCTGCTCCCATTTCGCTCGGTGATACTACGGGAATCACTTTTCCTTTCTTTTCCTCTGGATACTAAGATGTTTCAGTTTTCCAGGTTGTCTCTTACCTACCTATGGATTTAGCAGCTGTTTGAAAGGTCGCCCTATTCGGGAATCTCTGGATCTATGCTTATTTTCAACTCCCCGAAGCATTTCATTGATTATTATGCCCTTCCTCATCTCTGGGAGCTTAGGTATCAACCTTAAGACTTTCCTCATTTGAACTTTACGCTTCACTTTTAAGGCTATGCCATGCTAAGATGCTGCTGAATGGATAGATCTTATCAATGTTACTGAATGATAAAACATAGATCGAACCGCTGAATCAAAAAACTTAGTTGCTATCGTATAGCTTTGTATCGGCTAAGTTCATGAGTTGGAGATCAGCGAATTTGAACCACTGACATTTACCGCAGGGTAAACCACTGTGTCTCAGGTCCCTCAACTGATTCTACCATAGAGGCCAACGATAGACAATAACTCCCCCCTTGAACACAACTTACAACTTTCATCGTACTATGCTCTCCAAAGAGTAACTCTTTCCAAAATCTGAAGGAGAACCAGGAACAGAGGGCTTTCCCCCACTTCGACCTGACTTTTTGGTTTTAAGAATGCTAGTTTTAAGAATGAGTCATTGCCCTTCTCCGACCCTGATGCCCAACTTGAGAGCAGACAAATAATGAGTTCTACATATTGAATAGGGTACTATGGTTGGTCCGTGACCCGTGGATGCTGAAGCCGTCCTTGGGGTGATCTCGTAGTTCCTAATTGGGTGGAGATAATAGGGTCGGTCCATGGATTTTGCTTCCTTTTTCTTTTGCCGCATTTCGCTCAAATGGTTGAAGGAAGATAGTGAATCAAGCTATTCTCAAGGGCCAACTTGATCCTCTTGCCCAGAGATCTCAAATGAGGGAACCCTGGGAGAGCAACCGACTCCAACTACCGTCCATGTACGATCCATACTAGATTTGACCAACTGCCCATCCTACCTCCTCTATGTTCTTGACAACCCATCTTTGTCTCAGTAGAGTCTTTCAGTGCCATGTTTCAGTTCTCTTCCCCATTACTTAGAAAATGTGAGCTACCTGTTCAGGTACAAGATACTATCATTACCGCCTGGAAAATTAGACATCCAACCTGTAATTGCAACGACCCAATTGAAAGAGCGGAGCTCTACCAACTGAGCTATATCCCCCCGAGACAAGTGGAGCATGAATAATGTAGCCAGATGCATCTTCTATTCTTTTCTCTGGCACATCTGGGCCATCGTGGACTTGAACCAGAGACCTCACCCGTGAAGTAAATCATCACATCTATGGTCCAACCAATTGGGAGAGAATTAGTAGATTCCTTTTCGGGAGTAATTCATCCTTCCCGAATGTAGCATACAACTCTCTGTTGTACTGCGCTCTCCAAGTGTGCTTGTTCCCCCCCTTCTTCCCCCTGGCAAGTCTTTGTGAAATAACTCTGATAGAAGAAAAAAGAAGGCATTAAGAGACCCTCCTAGCCCAATCTTAAACACTCTAAGATCCTTTTTCAAACCTATTCCCATTTCGATTTAGAGTCAAGAAAAAATGGGCTCGAATGGTATGATCCCTCCGTCTCCCCAGAATGAAAGGGATGATCTCGTAGTTCTTGGTCTATGAAGATGCGTTGTTAGGTGCTCTATTTATTTTCCCATTGAGGCTGAACCTAAACTTGTTCTCGAGAGATAGCTGTCCATAAACTAATAAGGGATATGTGGATTCTCGAGAAGAGAGGAGTCCTGGCGGTCCCCTCCGGACCGCCCGGATCCCATGAATGAATCGAAAGTTGGATCTACATTGGATTTTACCCCAATCTCCCGATCTATCCTCCTGAGGAGGAGTTCGGTTTGAAACCTCGGTTTGGAAAGGAGGAGTATGCCATGCTAATGTGCCTTAGATGATCCATATCTCAGGGTCAGGTGTCGATGAGCACATTGAACTATCCATGTGGCTGAGAGACCTCACAGCCCAAGCACAACAACATAATTATCTAGGGTATGCTCTACCACTGAGATAATAGCTCATCGTACGAGCCTCCCACTAGGGGCCCGTAATGCCAAAAGAGAGAGAAACCCCATCCCTCTCTTTCTTTTTTTTTTCGCCCCCATGTCGCCACAAGGGGGAACATATGGATGTAAAAAAGGAGGTCCTATAAATGTGTTCTGACCTAGGATAATAAGCTCATGAGCTTGGTCTTACTTCACCATCGAGAAAGGAAAGAAGACTTCCATCTCCAAGTTTAACTCAGATGTAGCTCCCTTCTTTTTTTTGGGGGTATGAAGTAGTGTCAAACCAAAATACCTGACAAACATTAACTTTCCCTTCAAAGGAGGTTATCTAGCCACACCTTCTAGTATGATTACCTTCTTACGACTTCACTCCAGTCACTAGCCCGACCTTCGACATCCCCCTCCTTGCGGTTAAGGTAATGACTTCGGGCATGGCCAACTCCCATAGTGTGACAGGTGGTGTATACAAGGCCTGAGAATGAATTCACCATCGTATGGCTGACCGAGATTACTAGCGATTCCAGCTTCATGCAGGCAAGTTGCAGCCTGCAATCCGAACTGAGGACTAGTTTTTGGGGTTAGCTCACCCTCGCAAGATTGCGACCCTTTGTCTCGGCCATTGTAGCACGTGTGTCGCCTAGGGTATAAGGGGAATGATGAATTGACAACATCCTCACCTTCTTCCAGCAGTCTGTTCAAGGTTCCAAACTCAATGATGGAAACTAAACACGAGGGTTGCGCTCGTTGCAGGACTTAACCCAACACCTTACTGCACGAGCTGACGACAACCATGTACCACCTGTGTCCGCGTTCCCAAAGGCACCCCTTTCTTTCAATAGGATTCGCGGCATCTCAAGCCCTAGTAAGGTTCTTCACTTTGCATCGAATTAAACCACATGCTCCACCACTTATGCGGGCCCCTATCAATTCCTTTGAGTTTCATTCTTGTGAACGTACTCCCCAGGCGGGATACCTAATGTGTTAGCTACAACACTACATAGGTCGATACACATAGCTTCAAGTATCCATCGTTTATGGCTAGGACTACTGGGGTATCTAAGCCCATTCACTCCCCTAGCTTTCATCTCTTAGTGTCTGTGTCAGGCCAGTAGAGTGCATTCGCCGTTAGTGTTCTTTCTGATCTCTATGCATTTCACCGCTCTACCAAAAATTCCATCTTCCCCAACCGTACTCCAGATTGGTAGTTTCCAACACCTGTCTAGGGTTGAGCCCTGGGATTTGACGGCGGACTTAAAAAGCCACCTACAGATGCTTCAACCCAATCATTTCGGATAATACTTGCATCCTCTGTACTATTGCGGCTCCTGGCATAGAGTTAGCCGATGCTTATTCCCCAAATACCATCATTGCTTCTCCTCCAGTAAAAGATGTTCACGACCCGTGGGCCTTCTACCTCCACGTGGCATTACTCTATTAGTCTTTCGCCCATTGTGAAAAATTCCCCACTATTCCTCTCGTAGGAGTCTGAGTCGTGTCTCAGTCCAGTGTGGCTGATCATCCTCTCGGACTAGTTACTGATCATCGCCTTGGTAAGCTATTGATTCTCTAAACAGTAGATTTAAGGTGATTTGTGTTATGAAATACACTATAACTATTACTCTAGAGGTGAGAATTATCAGTCCAAGGACTTTTAAACAATATTTTCAGCCTTATGGGTAAGACTTGACCCTATGATATTATTCCTAGATTTACTAAGCTTTATAATTCTTGAGAGGCAAGACTTAAAGCAAGGACTTTGAAGAACATGTTGTGTCTCAAGGAAGATATTTTACATCTTTTTACTAAGTCTAATTTGTGGGAGAGAAAAAGTTACTTAATATTAATGGGGAACGCAATAATTTTTGTCTTAGCGGCAAATATAGTGCAGGGATTAAAAAAATATACATCATAGGCAATAGCTTACAATATTTTACTATGTCTAACTTATGAGATGTTCTATAACTATTGCTTTAGCGCAAAACTTAAACTAAGAACTTCAAAATAACAAGTTATTAGTTATTAAAAAATTTGACATCATCATATTGTGTCTTGATTTATGACATGCTTTATAACTCTTGTCATAGAGGGAAGACTTAGCCCAAGGAATTTCAAATAACAACTTGCACGTCATAGACAATAATTTCCACCATTTTCACCATGGGCCTGTTTGGAAGGTTACGATGTAACTGAGATTTGGTGTAATCGGGTGTAATTACACTCTTGACCTATTTGATAGACCAAATATTTGACAAGAGGGAAATTGAGTATAATTGAAGGGGTGTAATTAACTCCTCAATTCCAAGTGAAGGTAAGGAATTGATGTAATTATAAAACATCTTAAAATTCTTTTCATTCTTTTATTTCTATATCCATGAGGTAGTGATAAGGTTTGCATATGCTCTACTTTCCCCAAACCCTACTTTGTGGGATTTCACTAGGTATGTTGTTGTTGTTTTATATGTCTATATATTGTTGAATCTCCTTAACAATTAGTAAATATTAGATTTTTCTATTATTTTGGAATTCCAATGCTAACATATTTAACTTAGTTTTTCAAGGAAATAGCTCATAAGTCAAAAAGAAACATATAAAGACAAGAGAAAAACTGATTCATTGACTTATTCATTTATTTAAATATGTTTTTCCTATATAGAGCTTAAAAATGTAAAAGTAAAATTAAATACATTAGTCAAATTATTTTATTAAAAAAATCTAATAATGGTAATATCATAAATTTTTAGGCGAGAGATATCAAAATTCAAACATAAATTCTAAAAAGTCTAATTTGAGAATATCCAACAAATTATATATCCGTGAAAACAAAAAGAGGTGAGCTTTCTTTGTTGTCACCTTCATTTTCACATATCGAGCCATTGAAAAAATTTTCAATTCTCATTTTCTCAATTGACATATTTGAATTTGGGAATTGGATCATAATTCCCAATCTCCTTCTGTACTTTCATTTCCTTTCCCTAGATCAATTTTTCTAAACCACTAAGATTTTAACAATCGGATCTTGATTTTTTGGTGAGTTTCTCGAGCTTCCTTGCTCTTCTCTTTTTAGCCAATCTTTCTCACTTTCGGTACCGATAATCGCTACGTCATTCTCCAGCTACTGGAAAATGGCTGGAAGTGTTTCGTTTTCCAGCTATTGCTTCTCCTCCTTCTCTTCTGCTCCTCCTTCTCCTTCTTCTCCTCCTGCTTCTCTTCTCCTTATTTTCCTTCTCCTCCTCATTCTTCTCCTTCTCCTCCTCCTGTTCTCATTCTCTTTCTTCTCCTCCTCTTCTCCTTCTTCTCCTGCTTCTCCTCCTTCTCCTTCTTCTCCTCTTCTCCTTCTTCTCCTCCTCCTTCTCCTTCTCCTCCTTCTTCTCCTCTTCTCCCCCTTCTCCTTCTCCTTCTCCTCCTCCTCCTCCACCACCACCTCCTCCTGCTCCTCCTCTTCCTTCTTCTTTTTCCTGGCAATTCGGGTACTTGGAAACAAACTAGGCAATATCTTTCTTCATTCCACTCAATGGGATTAGATACCCAGTGTTGGTTGGAGTTTGTGAATTTGCTAAAAACACGGGTTCATCAAGAATTAGTTAAATATTTTTGAAGATTGCAAGTTTTATCCAATATTCAAGACTTATTCTTTCAAGAACAAATTACAAGATTTAGATTTCGGGTTCTCCTCTTCAAGTTCTAGGTTCTATATTTTCAAAATAACTTCAGATTTGTTCAGATTGCCTTTAATTTTTTATTTTCATATCTATTTTCATTGATTTAGACAAATTTGATTGATGAATTATCTTTTATCCATTTTCGCCCTCGATTTATCTTTGCCTATTGACTATTTGTCTTTTGTTCAATTGTTAATTTTTTAGTACATCTCATTCTGGGTTAACTTTCTTGGAAATATTTATTGTGAAATTGAATTAATTTCTCTTCGGTTACATATTTGTGTGAAAAGTAATTTTTAGGGAGTTTATTACATTACTCATTATTATTATTCTTTGAGTTCTTATTGTTGCATATTGATTATTGTGCATTGTTCCCAAGTATATTTTGTTGTTTTGTATACTATTATGTCTTCTTGATCTTCTATAGTTTAGTGAGATTAGTTCTTAATTTAGTGGCATTGAGGTATGATGGTGGATTGGGGACATGTAGTTGGTTGTGGTCGGAGGCAATGGGTAGTAGTGGTAAGAGGGGCACAGGCTTACTTAAGTTGAGAGTCGAGTTGTGGAACATAGGATCACTTATAGAAAAGTCCACAGAATTAGTGGAGTTTTAAGAGGAGAAAAATTAATATAACATGTGTTGAGAAGACCAGATGTGTAGGTACCAAAGCTCGAGACATAAACAAGTTTAAATTATGGTACTCTAGTGGCTCTAGGGATAGAAATGAAGTAGGTATCCTAGTATATGAGGACCTTAGGAAGTATGCGGTTGACGTTAGGAGGATTAATGATATGATAATGTCTATTAAACTTGTGATCGGTAGTTATACAGTGAATGTAGTTACTACTTATGTACCTCAAGTGGGTCGGATGAGGAAGTCAAAAATATCTTTTGGGGGACCTGGATGAGGTTATGAGAGGTATATTGTACACAAAAGAATCTTCATTGGGGGAGATTTTAATGGGCATATCGGTGTAACATCCGGTAGTTTTGATGATGTTCATGGAGACTTTGGTTTTGTGGAAAGGAATAGAGGTGGTACATCCCTATTGAATTTTGCTAAATCCTTTGAGTTGGTTAGTGCTAACTCATGTTTCTCAAAGAGGAAAAATCACTTGATTACCTTTTGTAATATGGTAGCTAAGACTCAAAATAATTACTTACTCCTCTGGAAGGGTGATAGAAGCCTTTGTAAGAATTGCAAGGTTATTCCATGTGAAAATATTTCCATTCAACCTAGGCTTATAGTGATGGATTTAGAGATTGCGAGGGAGAAGAGGAAGAAGACTATTGATACCTAATCGAGGATTAGATGGAGAGACTTGACTCCTACCCTTTCTTGAGTGATAGGGGAAACGTTGAGTAGTTTATGGGCTTGAAGTAATAGCATAGATATGAACACCATGTAGGACACTACTACAGGTTGGATAAGTAAAGTAGCTACCAAGGTACTAGGGGTATCGAGAGGGACTTTTGGTGGATGTCAAGGTGATTGATTGTGGAGTGGAGAAGTTCAAGGCAAAGTGAAGGCTAAGAAGATTTCCTATACAAGTGGTTGGAGTGCATAGATGAGGATGAAAAACAAAGGCTTAAGGATATTTGTAGGATGGCAAAGACAGAAGCAAAGACGGTGGTCACGAGTGCTAAGACAATAGTATTTGAATGCTTGTATGTTGAGATAGGAGAAAAAGACGAGGACAAGAGATTGTATAGACTCGCAAAAGAGAGAGAGAGAGAGAAGCTTGCGACTTGGACCAAGTAAAGTTCTTTAAGGATAAGGAGAGCGAAGTGTTGGTAGATGAGACTTCCATTAAGAAAAGGTGGCATGTTACTTTCATAAACTCTTAAATGAAAAAAGGGACAGAGATATTAAGTTGGGTAATTTGGTGCATAATGATACTCATCGTGATTTTGGTTATTACAGGCATTTTAGACTGAGGAGGTTAGGCATGCTATTAGTAGGATGAACAAAGGGAGAGCGATTGAACATGATGAGATTCCATTGGATTTCTGAAAGAGTATAGTAAAAGATGGTATAGAGTGATTGACTAGGTTGTTTAGTACTATTCTAAAGACTGCTAAGATGCTCGATGAATAGACTATGAGTAAAATGGTTTCATCATACAAGAACAAGGGTGTTACTCAAAAACTGTAACAATTACGAGGCTATCAAGTTGCTAAGCCACATTATGAAGGTTTGGGAGAGAGTGGTGAAGATGAAGGAGAGAAAAGTAGTGTCTATATCTGAGAATCAATTTGGCTCATGCCAGTTTGGTTGACTATTGAAGGAATTCATCTTATTCGGAGACTAGTGGAGAAATATAGGAAAAAAAGAGGGACCTTTATATGGTGTTCATTAATCTTGAGAAGGCATATTACAAAGTTCCAAGAGATGTCTTTTGGAGGTTTCTAGAGGCAAAAGGTGTTCCTATGGTGTATATTAGGGTGATAAAGGATATGTATGAAGGAGCCAAAACTTGAGTAAGGACAGTGGGAGGAGACTCAGAGTATTTTCCTATTAAGATGAGACTTCATCAAGGATTTGTGTTGAGCCTTTTTCTTTTTACTTTAGTAACGGATGAACTGGCACAGTATAATCAAGAGCAGATTCTATGGTGTATGCTATTTGTATATGATATAGTACTAATTGATGAGACTCGTGATAAAGTTAATGATAGGTTGGAGGTTTTGAGGCATACATTGGAATACAAATTAAGCAGGACCAAAGCAAAATAATTAGAGTGAAAATTTAGTATTTCAAGGGATGAAGCAGATGTTGAAGTGAGGCTTTCTACTCAATTTATTCTCAAGAGAGATGACTTTAAATATCTTTGATTCATCATCTAGAGTAGTTGTGATATCGATGATGATGTCACACATTGTGTTGGGGCAGCATGGACAAAATGGAGGCTTGGCTCTGGAGTATTTTTGACAAGAAGATACCACATAAACTAAAAGGTAAGTTTTACAAAATGTTAGTTAGACCGTCTTTGTTAAATGTGGCAAAGTGCTGGCTAATAAAAGACTCACATGTTTAGAGTATGTAGGTTGCAGAGATAAGGATATTGAGATGACTATGTGGACATACTAGGGGGGATAACATTAGGAATGAGATTATTTGCGGGAAGTTAAGGGTGGCCTCTTTAGTAGAGACAAAATGAGAGAAACAAGTCTGTAATAGTTTGGGCATGTGTAGAGAAGAAGTGCTGACGCTCCTGCTAGGAGGTCTTAGAGGTTGGATGTAAGTATTGCACATAGATGTATAGGTAGACCAAAAAAGTATTAGGAAAGGTGATTAGACAAGATATGACAAAATGTCATATCACTGGGGACATAACCTTAGACAGAAATGAGTAGAGGTCACATATTTGGGTAGAAGGTTAGAGGACTAATAGGGGTAGGATGATGTCTGGCCTTATGAATATAGTAGGTTAGTAGAGGTGGTCATGTATTTTTATATTGTGCTGTTATTTTTTCTCATTCATTTGTTTGCTTTTATTGTCTTCACAAATCATCATTTGTTTTCCATTCTGGTCGTTTGGTTTCATATATAGTATTTTATACTTTTGGCAATGATATTTATGAAATGAGGGTCTTTTGGAAACAAGCTCTCTATCTCTATGAGGTACTAGTATGGTCTAAGTAAAGTTTTACCCTCCTAGAGCCCACTTGAGATTTCACTAGGTATGTTCTTATTGTTATTTAAGAAATCTAATAAATACTATCTCTCTCACAATCTAATGGCCAACCTTAGTTTTTTTTAATTGAATCAAGATTGTTCAAATTAAATATTGAATCACATCAAATTTATGACAACTTTTTGAATTCATTTGGTCAAGCTCTATGGATTATAGGTATATACTTATTTAATTAGATATTCAGAATTTGATTATTTTTTAATAACTTTTTGAGAACTATTTGAAGAGAGGAGCCTACTAGTGAGAATATGAAGATGTTAGAGCATATCAAGTAATTAAAATCAGCCATGTTTAAAAGACAATGTTGTCTAAATTGTACAATCAAATGGGAATAAAATGATTCATGTCAATATATAGTAACTCAATAAGGTTGGGGTCGAATCCCGTAGAGAGTGTTGTGAGATTACTTTCAATTTTAACAATATTTAATCCAATGAATATTATTACAAAAGGAAATTTATCATCCAAATTATACTATGATGTTTGTATTAAGAACTAAAGAAAACTAGAGCTATGGTTCCATGAGTTCAGAATTCAAATGGATACACTATCAACTCATTCATAAATGTTCATTCTGCAAAACTAACAAATCTATTAGTCTTCTAAAACCTCTCAGCGCAGTTAGAAGAATTTCACCCTAAGTCCTTCGGGTACTTTAGTGTCGAATTAACTTGTTTATCATTGTCACGACCCAAGCCTAGGGCCTAGACGTGACGTGACGAATGGAAAGCCCGAAGGCAACCCAAAGAAGCCTCTTAGCATATTATTTGCACATCCTTGGTTTCGCGAAAACAATAAAAGATAAATAAGCATATAGCAAATAATTTCTAAGGGGATGTTATATGGAAAAGGATAAACATGAATCATATAGAAAATAAGTCTAAGGGGTGGGTAAGTATGGCTCACACTATGGGGGTATTTAGGGACTTGGGAGTTTCACCTCAAAAATCAATATAAAAGAGCATAGAGGGAAGTGCGGGACTAAGGGAAGTCTCTCATAGTAACATAGCATAAGAGGAGTTAAGATCATAATACAAACCAACTCAATATCCAACATACCTCTACTACGAATGGGGCGGGGGCCAAGACATTTCTCGAGCTTATCCTCATAGATAAGTATCCAAAAGCATAAGATAAGGTCTTATCATAAGTATAAAAGAAATTAGATATTGTTTTCGTATGTGAGGACTCACCAAACCTAACTTCAAAAGATCCGTCTAGTCACACGGAGGAGGGTGAAAACAGTTCCGGTCCCTATATGGTGATATCATGTAGGCATAGAGTATTGTATTAGTACTTGGAATGTACTAAGTATACGGGTCGAAATGCAACAAGGATCATAAATATAATAATTAAGATGCATAATCTTAATTGATAGAAATGGGCTCAATATGACATGTATAATAAATGCTTAGAAGTAAGCATGCTTTAGAATAATCATACTTGCATAACTTGTTCAGCTCAATAAAGTGACATGACTAGCTCATCCATATACCTTGTACTAGAGGGTGAGGAATATAGCATGGGTCATGACCCCTTCTAGTAGGTAATGAATAGTACGTGGTATTAAGTCGTACATGAGGGTGAGGCACACAACATGGTTCATGACCCCTTCATGTAGACCTTAGATAATGCATATTAATAAGTTATACATGAGGGTGAGGCATACAACATGGTTCATGACACCTTCATGTAGATATAAGATAGTAATTAGTATAGATTCGTACATGAGGGTGAGGCATACAACATGGTTCATGACCCCTTCAAGTAGATATTTGCCTTGTACTAGAAGGTGAAGCATACAACATGGTTCATGACCTCTTCTAGTAGGTTTCACAATCCATAAGAGCATAAAAAAATAGCATCAGAGCTCAATAATTCCCTTGTAGATCATGGAAACTACTTATGAGCCTAATACATACTTGGAAACCCATGAATTATCATAACATGCTTTTCATGTAAATTCATACAATAATCTCTCATCAACATCAAGAATCTATGTCAAATAATTTAGTCAAATACATGGTGGACAGATGCATATGTACATAAAATCCTGCATTTCAAGAGTAAGTGACATGAGAGAAGTAAGATCAATCCATTTCAAAGTCATTCAAATCAACCCACTAATATTATAGTAAAACCCTCATATTTTAAGAAAGAATCATATTTCAAGATATATAGGGAAAATAACTAGTTTAAATCATTCTTTATCAACCCTTCATGATAATGTACATCATCTTTCAAAATATGGACATGGGAGCTTGAAATCAATCTGATCAAGCAAAGACCTTTATTTTAAATATCATAAAAACCAACCAAACACATAAGTTCCTTCATTGCTTTTCATAGCATCATAGAGAACATCACTCGAATATCATAAAATCCATCATAATATCAAATCCCAACAACATTTTTGCATAAAACATCATTTCATGTAAAATCCGTATAGAGGACATATGTATAATGCATAATGCATAATAATATCATCATAAACAAGAGTAAATAAATACCCCTAAAATAATCCATAAATACCACATAATATTTACTTCATGATAATGCACAAATATAAGCGATAATAAATTGCATATTAGTTATACCATATTCAAGAGTTCATAAAATAACCATAAAGATTCATAAACTTCATATTGTAGGAGACGAGGAATAGTTTGACTTATGGGAAGGAAGGTTACCACAATCAAACCCACATACCTAAACCTTGGAATTCTTGAAGAAAGATATGGGAAAGAATGGAAGCTTGACTTAGGTTTTTGAAATCCCAAATGTGCACTTGAGATTCTTGAAATTGAATGGGGGGATTTGGGGGTGAACTGGGAGAATTTTGAGAGGGTTTTAGAGTTGAAAAAAGGCTAAGGAAGGGGGTTTTCATGTTTAAATGGATATTGGGTTATTACCCAAATGCCCTTGAAATGAAGCAGGGAAAATAAGGGAAAAATTACACAAAGTTACACCCAGGGTGCATCGATGCTTTGCCGTGGACCTTCTCTGTTTCTGCTCCTTGCCGCGAAAATTATTTTTTTCCACGGGACTTTTGAAAGTCGAGGGTCACCCTTTTCCTACACAATTTTCCCCCTAAATAAGAATATATAGTTAAAATTTTTGAAATCACGCATGATTTTTGAACTATTCAAGAAATACATTTATAGGGCATTTCGATGCACACGAGGGGTGTTACAGTGTCTTCCCCTTAGGAATATTCATACCCGAATGCTAAAGAAACATATGCAAGAGGAGCAATTAGGAGACTTTCAGCCCGGCATGAATACAACATTATGCACTTAAATATCATTCTTAAAAAGTTTCACACATATGCATCAAAATCACCAAAACTTATGCATGCAACAAAAAAATTACATGAGGGTTGAAACTTAAAATTTGAAACCATAGAAAGGACTTAGTTGTTATCTTAGGCTTGAATAGAGTACAAAAGGTATGAATATCGGTTCATGTTTACTTCGACCTCCCAAGTGGTAGTTTCGACTTGTTGATTTTTCCAAAGGACTTTGATGGATGTCATATCTTTGTTCCTTGACCTCCTTACTTGCCTATCCAATATTTCAATTGGGACCTCCTCATATTTCAAGTAACCTTCCACAATAGCCACAACTTCTAAAGGTACTATAGAACTTGTATCACCGACACACTTCCTCAACATGGATACATGAAAAATCAGGTGAACCATACACATTTCCATAGGAAACTCTAATTCACAGGCAACCTTGCCAATTATTCTCGAAATTCTACAAGGCTCTATATACATTGGGCTTAATTTTCCCTCCTTGCCAAACCAAACAATGCCCTTCATTGGTGAAAGCTTCAAATACCAATCATCTACACAAAACTCAAGATCTCTTCTCCTCACATCGGAGTAGGACATTCACCTACTTCGATCCATTCTCAACCTTTCCCCTATAAGCCTCACTTTTTTCATGGCGTCCATAACTAAACTCAGTCCAATCAAAGCCATCTCATCAACCTTACCAAGATGCCTCCCTAAAATCTCTATACATCTTTGTAAAATCAGGAAGAATAGATTAGGATGAATCATGTATCTTTGTCAAGATCAAATACCTTAACCCAATCAACATAAAAAATACGCAACCTACCTGATAACTAAGGACACCATCTCCCCCTTGGGAGAAAACCTCCGACTTTCCCTCCTTCACCAATACCTTCAATTCTAACAAAGCTGGATCAAGGTCTAGGCCTAATTCTTACCACTTCTATTTTACCTAAACTCACATTTGTTAAACTTAGCTACCAACTTTCTTTCCTCAAGTTTTGCAATGCTACCCTCAAAGTATCGTGTGCTCTTCTCGCTGTGGGAGTAAGTCAAAAAAATCATCCATGAACACCACCCCAAACATGCCAAAGTAGGGTTTAAAGACCCTGTTCATGAGGTCCATACATACCGCTGGTGCATTAGTCAAACCAAATGACATTACCAAAAATTCAAAATGCCCATACCTAATTCGGAGAGCCATTTTAGGAATATCGTACTCCTTCACACTCACTTGGTGGTAGTCGGACCGACATTCAATCATAGAAAAATGACTAGCCCTTTGTAGTTGATCAAATAGGTCATCTATCCTTGGTAGAGGGTACTTGTTCTTTATAGTGACCTTATTGAGTTATTGGTAGTCGATGTACATTCTAAGTGAGACTAGCCATGTGAACTTCCTCCTAAGGTTTGGGAATCTTGCACTGGTCCTGTTGAAAGTACTTGACCTTGAAGATACCCTTCCTAATCTCTTTTATCAACATAAGGACACTCGGAGATTTGGTGCCCTATTTTTCCACAACTAAAGCAACCACCCGATCCTCTCCGGTAAATGCCAATATGGTTCTTCCCATACTTTGGATACTTATGAAAGAAAATAAAACCTCCACCCTTGTCACCACCTTGTTCCCTTTGAGTTCCATGAGCACTACATCCTAGAGGACAATCATCTTTACGACTTTGATGAGCATATGGACAGTCAACAATCTTGTGGTCCATGTTGCCACACCAAAAGCATGCACCCCTGTTCCTCAGACATGTACCAACATGATTCATTACACATTTTGGGCATATAGGATGAGTCACTCCATTGTTACCACCTAATGCTTTGGGGTTAGGCACCTTATCACTAGCAAACTTTTGGTTTTGAGCAAATGAGGACCCTTGACCTTGGAATTTGTGACCTTGTTGGAAATAACCACACTTAGCACATTGAAAACCACCATCATACTGAGCCCTCTTAGCCGTCCTCTCCTCCCTCTTATCATTTGTAATCTCGGGAGCACCCACTTGTTGGTTGAGTTGAGCAGTTACAACTTTGGCCAATAGCCATAGGGCATTGCGAATCTCCGCATTTGATATGTCATTATTGGGAAGTTCATCTGCAAACAAGGGCTAGTTATCACCTTTTCCATCATTCTAAATAGCTTGAGACCTTTTCTAAAATGTAACGGTCAGGAATTAGAAATAAACCTTAAATGATTTAGCTCTACCGCACGACATGGATCATGAAGAAGTGATGCATTTCCTAAACTGCCTCATAACCTCCAATTAATAGTTGTGGCGTGCTTCACAACCATGAACAAGACCTTACTTGAGATGGTGTATTGGATTTTCGAGGACCATTTCTAAACCTAGTGCTTTGATACCAGTTTGTCCCAACCCAAGCCTAGAGCCTAGACGTGACACGTCAAATGGGAAGCCCGAAGGCAACCCAAACAAGCCTCTTAACATATTTTTTGCACATCCTTGGTTTAGCAGAAACAATAAAAGATAAATAAGGAAATAGCAAATAATTTCTAAGGGAAGCGGGGATCTGTACTCAAGCTATGGGGATGTTATAGGGAAGAGGATAAACATGAATCACATAGCAAATAAGTCTTAGGGGCGAGTAAGTATGATTCACGCAATGGGGGCATTTAGGGACTAGGGACTTTCATCTCAACAATCAACATAAAGAGCATAGGTGAAAGTGTGGGACTAAGGGAAGTCTCTCATAATAACATAGCATAAGAGGAGTTAAGCTCATAATACAAACCAACTCAATATCCAACACACCTCTACTACGAATGGGGCGGAGGCCAAGACATATCTCGGGCTCACCCTTATTGATAAGTATCCAAAAGCATAAGATAAGGTCTTATCATAAGCATGAAAGAAATTAGATATTTTCCCCGAATGTGAGGACTCAACAAAGCTAACTTCAAAAGATCCGTCTACCCACGTGGTGGAGGGTGGATAGGAGCTCTAATCCCTAAATGGTGATATCATGTAGGTATAGAGTATGCGTTAGTATATGGAATGTACTAAGTATGGGGGGTGCAATGCAACAAGGATCATAATCATAATAATTAAAATACATAATCTTAATCGACAGACATGAGCTCAATATGACATGTATAATAAATGCTTAGGTGTAAACTGATTGAGAATAATCATACTTGCATAACTTGTTAAACACAATAAAGTGTCAGGAATAGCTCATCCAAGTACCTTGTTCTAGAGGGTGAGGAATATAGCATGGGTCATGACCCCTTCTAGTAGGTAATAGATAGTACGTGGTATTAAGTCGTACATGAGGGTGAGGCAGAAAACATGGTTCATGACCCATTCATGTACACATTAGGTAATACATATTAATAAGTCGTACATGAGGGTGAGGCGTACGACATGGTTCATGCCCCCTTTATATAGATATAAGATAGTAAGTAGTATAGATTCGTACATGAGGTTGAGGCATACAACATGGTGTCACGACCCAATCCTAGGGCCTAGACGTGATAGGCGAATGGGGAACCCGAAGGCACACCAAACAGGCCTCATAGCATATCATTACACATCCTTGGTCGCAGAAGCAATGCAAAACAATGTAAGAAACATAAATAAGGGAAATTGGGACTATGGGAGATACTTATGTTCAAATAGCTTGAATATCATAAGTAAGTCAAAGCTCAAGTATAATACATAACTTGCCCAACAACACCTCTATATAGGACATAACGGGGGCCAAGACAAGTAACTGGCTCACCCTCAAAGTAAAAATATACCAAAAATAAGGATAGTCTTTAATACATAGCTTAAGAACATAGATATTGCCCTTGCACATGAGGACTCATTAACTAGCTTGAATGGATACCACTAACCACGTGGTGGAGGATGATGACCAAATGGATCTCCGGTTCCTACATGGTGATATCATGTAGGAATAGAGTATGCGCTAGTACGTTTGAATGAAATAAGTATGTGGGATGTAATGCAACAAGAGATAGACATCATAATCAAAATGCACAATAATAACCAATAGATAACATAACAACAATATGACATATATAACCAACTCTTAAGTAAGTCACGCTTTTCAAATTTTTCATCTTACATAGATCATAATATAAATATGTAAAGAAGCCTCAGCTGACATAACATATGACCTTTTGGAGCAACCTTCCTAATGGTAGCCCGTCCCTTTTCGGACGAAGTGACCTTCTTTGTGGGAGCCCGTCCCTTTTTAGATTAAGTGGCCCTTCTTATGGGAGCCTATCTCTTTTCGGATTAAGTGACCTTCCTTATGGGAGCCCGTCCCTTTTCGGATTAAGTGGCCTTCCTTATGGGAGCCCATCCCTCTTCGGATCATTTGATCTTCCTTAGGGGAGCCCATCCCTTTTCGGATTAAGCATTTAATATAACTAGCTCATCAAACCATTACATTTCAATCATTATTTTATAATCATATAATCATCATAACATCATTCAGCTCATAGGACATGCATTGGACCTTCAATTCCTCAAGAAACTATAATCGGACATTTTATCAAACACTTGGCGGGTGTGAAATGGTAGTATAAGACAGTGTAATTTAGAGATAAAATCATGCAAGTAAATCCACTGTAAAACCATCAATCAATACCTTGCAACACCCTTAAGCAATATATATCAAAACCCCTCATAATGTCTTACAATAGATCTAAGATTTATAGCTCAAAACATGGCAAAATAATCACAACTTTACATAGCTTTAACATAGTTCATAGACATGTTCATACTAGCGAACCCGTTAGTAAAATCAACTTTAAATCATGCAATATTAATTAAAAGAGGGTTAAGTCACCATTGGTGGAAGGACCCAATGGTTCAACACGACATACCTTAGGTCTAGAGTTGCTTGGAATTGAGATTAGGAAGAATGGAGGCTTGGAAATGATCTTGAAATACAATCTTGTTCTTGGGTTTCCTTAAAATTGAATTGGGGCTTGATGGAGGAGCTTAAGAGGATTTGTGAGTGTGATTGAGATGACAGTAGTGAAATTGGGTCCTTAAGATTAGAGTTTAGCTCTTCTAAGAAGCTTAACATAGCCTAAAAAGTCAAAAAGGGCCATTAGGATAATTAGCATTTACGAAAATGCCATTAGTGAACGGATGGAAAAATTGGCAAAGTGTCATCTTAATGAAGACTCACTAGTCATGTGGCACTCCAAAGGTCATGTGGAGTTCTTGTGAGGTAAGACTTAGACAGAAGAATGGTTTTGGAACACTTGAGAAAAAGCATCGACGTCACTTTGACGACCACTTTCACGGACCGTGTAGCGTTACACGAACCGTGTACTGATCCGTCCCACCTCACTTAGAAAAGCAAAGTGTTGGTGTCCACCACACGCATAGGTGGCACGGCCCGTACCCCTTCACATAAGTTGTACAAGGCAGTTTTGTCCCATGCCTTAGCTTCCAATGTGACCCACGCCTAGCCAAGCCTCCTAAAATACCTCCACGCCCCTCCTCACGACCAGTGGTGAGTCACACGACTCGTTCCACTGGTCCTGGACCAATACATAGCACCACTAAGCCATTTTTCATACCCAAACATTTCCCACGACCCGTACAAGCCACACTGCCATATGGGTACCTGTGGGGCTTCAGTGCACGGGAGGGTCTCATGAAAATAGTCATAACTCCTTCATCTGACATCGGAATGAGGTGAAACCAAGTGCGTTGTGAATATGACTCAAAGGGTTTTCATTTAACATGTTGTGGGGCACCCAATTCTAAATGTACCAATATTTATGCTTGTTTAAAGTTAACCCTTGCATGAAACAACATCCAAAACTCAACTTGGAGGTAAGTCTTGAACTTGTTTAGGTACTAGGAGTCTCCCATGAACCTAATACACCCCATACCTGACCTAATGAATATTGAAACATGGATACATAAGAGCATAGAGTTACGGGGTGTTATAATATATCCCCTCTTGGGAACATTCATCCCAGAATGTCAAAGAACCATGCACAAGGAAAGTAGTCATGGAGATTATTGCTAAAACATGAATACAACAATGTACATAAACATGATTTCCAAGGAAATTTTAACATGTACATCAAAATTCTCATAATCTTATTAACATGAATACGAATGTATGTAATGACTTAAGAGCCAATACTTGAGACTTGGAATTATAAAAGGACTTGACATGCCATCATAAGCTTGAATAAAATGAAAGAGATATGGATATTGCTTCTCCATGCCCCGCACCGGCTCCCTGAGAAACACATGTGAATAGATGACTCTTCCAAAGGGGCCTTGATGAACATCACATCCTCTTTAATCAACTTTTCCACCCTTTTGTCCAATACCTCCATTGGGCCATTCTCTTGAGACAACTTATCCTCCACATCACCAACAATCTCAAAGAGTTCTATAGCACTGGAGTCACCAACACATCCCCTCCACCTAGAAGCATATCAAACTGGACAAACCATACTCCTATCCATAGGCCATTCCCAAACTTATGCAACCTTACTAACCTCTCTCTACACTCTATAAGGACTCACAAACCTCAGTTCAATTTTCAACCTTAAACACACCTAACCCACATGGTACCATAACCACCATCTCCCTACTCTATCATCTTCTCACCCTCACTAGAGACAAAATTCGAAACAAGGATCAAGCTTAGAGAAGTGACTATCCCATTGTAGTTTGCCAAACAACTCGACCATCCATCACCAAATATTACTAGTAACAAAGGGATAAGGAAAGAAATACCAACTCCCTGAAACATCAAAGCATGCACAACAAAATCTAGGAAAATTTCTAACTTACCAGTAGCATCATCAGACTCCTCATCCCTTCCTTGCCTTCTTGGAAGAGCATAAAATCTATTTTGCCTAGGAGCATCCCCTTCGACTTGAGGGAAACCATCTCTACCTTTGGTTTGAGCATGGGGACAATCAATAACTCGGTGACCTATTTCACCATATCTAAAGCAAGCACTAGAGTTCCTCCAACACGGGCCACCATGGTTTTTCCTACACGTAGGGCACTTAGGCTTGGACTCTCTACTATTACCACCTTGGCATCTTGGTTTATCATTAGTTATCCTTCCATTAAGAGCATTGGAAGAGCTCTAGACTTGATGGAACCGACCATCCTTGGAACCTTGAAACTTATTATCAACATGTGCCCTCTTGGCCTCTCTACTCCCCCTCTTCCTTAACTTCCCTTCCTCCATTTGTTCGGCATAAGTCATCAAATGAGACAAGTCCATGTCACCAATCAACATAGCAGACTAATATTTTTCACTTACCAAGTCGGACACCCACATCAAGAACTTGTTCATTCTAGATCTTGGGTCGACAACCAAGTAACGAGCAAACTTTGAAAGTTGGTTGAACTTGAGGGAATACTTCCTCACACTCATTGACCCTTGTCCCAAATTCAGGAATTCCACCAATTTAGCTTCTCCAAGCTCAAGAGGGAAGAACCAATTAAGGAAAGCCACTTTGAACTCTTCCCAAAGCACCACGTAGCTAACTCCCTTCTCATCTTTCCATTGGTTATACCATATTTGTGCTACTATTTTGAGTTGGTAGGCCGCCAACTCCGCCTTTTCTTTCGGCCTCACACCCATAATAGCCAATATCTTGTAGACCTCATCAATGAACTCTTCAAAGTCCTTATCAACCTTTGACCCATAGAATTCTGGGGGATTCATTGTTATGAAGTCTCTCACCTATGAAGCTGGCGTAGGAGCATGAGGGGCTTAGGTGCCTTGATTGTCTTGATTAGCTATAAGTTGTGCAAGCAAGGTGAGATCATCTCAAAGCTCCCCATTTTCCGATTGCTCCTCAGTAGTACGGGACCGTCCTCCCCTTGTGTTTGGCATGATCTAGTATAGCAAGGAACAATCATTGGGGGGGGGTGGAACTTACTCCAACTCTATGGCATGACTTAGAACATGAAAAGGGTAACATTTTCTAAAATATCTTGTAGCCTCCTACACATAGTTGTGGTGCACAACACAACAATGAATAAGACTTTAATCGACGTGATGTGTTGGTCTCCGAGGATCTATCAATCTAGTGCTCTGATACCATCTGTGTCACATCCTGAGCCAAGGTCCTAGACGTGACCGGCGAATAAGGAACCCGAAGGAACCCCAAACAAACCTCATAGCATATCATTACACATCTTTGTTCGTGGAAGAAATGCAAAACAATGTAAGAAACATAAATAAGGGGAATTGGGACTATGGGAGATACTCATATTTAAATAGCTTGATTATCATAAGTAAGTCAAAGCTCAAGTATAATACCTAACTTGCCCAACAACACCTCTAACATTGGACTTAACGGGGGCCAAGACAAGTAAATGGGCTCACCCTCATAGTAAAAGTATACCAAAAAGAAGGATAGTCTTTAGTAAATAGCTTGAGAACATAGATACTTCCCTCGCACATGAGGACTCACCAACTAGGTTGAATGGATACCACTAGCCACGTGGAGGAGGATGATGACCAAATGGAGCTTGGTTCCTACATAGTGATATCATGTAGGCATAGAGTATGCGTTAGTACGTTTGAATATACTAAGTATGTGGGATGCAATGCAACAAGAGATAGACATCGTAATCAAAATGCACAATAATAACCAATAGATAGTATAATAATAATATATCATATATAACCAACTCTTAAGTAAGTTATGCTTTGCAAATCATTCATCTTACATAGATCATAATATAAATGTGTAAAGAAGCCTCAACTGACATAACATAAGACCTTTTTGAGCCACCTTCCTTACGGGAGACTATCCCCTTTTGGATTAAGTGACCTTCTTTACGGGAGCTTGTCCCTTTTCGGATTAAGTGGCCCTCCTTATGGGAGCCCATCCCTTTTTGTATTAAGTGACCTTCTTTACGAGAGCCTGTCCCTTTTTGGATAAGTGTCCTTCCTTACGGGAGCCTGTCCCTCTTTGTATCAAGTGACCTTCCTTACAGGAGCCTATCCCTTTTTGGATTAAGCATTTTATAGAACTATCTCATTAAACCATTACATTTCAATCATCATTTCATCATCATATAATCATCATGACATCATTCAACTCCTAAGACATGCATTAGACCTTCAATTCCTCAAGAAACTATAACCAGAAATTTTATCAAACACTTGGTGGGTGTGAAATGGTAGTATAAGACCATACAATTTAGAGATGAAATCATGCAAGTAAATCCATTGTAAAACCATCAATCAATACCTTGCTACACCCTCAAGCAATATGCATCAAAATCGCTCATTAAGTCTTACAATAGATCCAAGACTTATATTTCAAAACATGGCAAAACAATTACAACTTTACATAGCTTTAACATAGTTTATAGACATGATCATACTAGCAAACCCATTTGTAAAATCAACTTTAAATCATGCAATATTAATTAAAAGAGGGTTTAGGAATCATGGGTGGAAGGATCCAATGGTTCAACACCACATACCTTAGGTCTAGAGTTGCTTGGAATTGAGATTGGGAAATGATCTTTGAATCCAATCTTGTTCTTGGGTTTCTTTGAAATTGAATTAGGCTTGATGGAGGCTTTTGAGAGGAATTGGGAGTGTGATTGTGATGAGAGTAGTGAAATTGGGTCCTTAAGATTAGAGTTTAGGTCTTCTGGGAAGGTTAAGATAGCCTAAAAAGTCAAAAAGGATCATTAGGATAATTAGCATTTATGAAAATGCCATTAGTGAACGGATGGAAAAATTGGCAAAGTGCTATCTTACTGAAGACTTCACTGGACGTGAGGCACTCCACCGGTCGTGTGGAATGACTATGAGGCAAGACTTAGACAGAAAAATGGAATCAGAGGACTTGAAAAAAAGTTCGTGTTGATGTCACTTTGACGGCCACTTTCACGGACTGTATAGCATTACACAGACCGTGTACTGATTCGTCCCACCTTACTTTGACAAGAAAGTCTTGCTAGCCACCACACGCCCAGGTGGCACGGCCCGTACCCCTTCACAGGAGCTGTCCATGGCTGTAATACCCTACATCTTACAATACTAGTATTATGCAAATCAAACATGATATGGTTTGGTCAAATTAGCGCCCATTTTTAAAAGTGTTTGAATCTCAATTTAGAGGGCAATATGTATGTCTAACGCTGAAGAGGGTCAAGTGTAAATAAATTATAAGTCAAATTGAGGAAATCACGACCTTAAATGAGGTGAATAAGTGATGTGCTTGTAGGACTTAGGAAGCTAGCAGGTGAGTCACCTACTTGCTTAGCTTAAATTTGCTAGCTAAATGGAGACGAGGCCCGATATCGAATTTGTCCAAGTCCGATAATGAATAAAGTCTGTGTTAAGAGTGTAACTTTAGCTCGTGTTTTACCATTGTAAATCGACAATACTTACAGACCAAGTTGAATAATAAAAGGGCCCAAGTACATCACAACCCACTTGACTAATTGGGCCCAAACTAAGTGAAGAGGAATTAAGAAATGGGCAGCCAAGGCCCATCAACTTTGAGACCCATTTAGGCCCAAGTGTGAGGACTAAGCTACTTCCTCACCATCTTAGTAATATGTGGTAATATATGGTCAAAAACTCAAGAGAAGGTCGTCCAAAGAGAGCCTTTAAAAGGGCTAAAAAATAGCCCCTTAAATCATTTCACTTGTGGAACAAATTTTAAGCTTCCTAAAGACTCTTCTTTTTCCCTTTACTTCACTTCACAAGGAAGTCAGTACAACCCTCTAGGGTTCTTGAAGGAAATGTTAATCTTGAAGGCTAATGTAAGTGGAAATATACATGTATTTTTTATAATTATCTCATGACAAACAAAAAGTATATGCTAGTTATGCTTGTGCTGGAAATTTGGACAACATGTGTCCTAAGGATTATTGTAAACTTTTCTTGTTACTCAAGAGGATTTTCTCTTCTTGGTTGGATGAATTATGAATTGAGACTCATGTTTCTAACAAGGTATAGTTTGTTAGTGATGTAACGAAGCTGCTGCACCACTTTTACAGTTTGCAAAAGTGAGTTCTTATAGGATATTGCATTTGTGTTCTTAGTACGAACTTTTACATCATTTTACAGTCTGATGGATGGAAGGCTATTGATTCACATCCTTCATGACTGCTTTGGTAATGTTGTAAGACTATTTTAAGGCTATATTTATGTATAGATGTGTTAAGGATAGTTTGGGTAAATTTGAAACAGGTTCAGGATTATCGATGTCGAAATGTAGCGAAGGGATGTAACATTATGCTGCCTATTGGTATGTTGTGCGAAATTGTAATATGTTGTGCTTTGTGGGCTATTATAAGACTATTATGGAACTAAAATGGGTTGCACAATGAGAATGTGAATTATAAAGTACGATTAGAGGCAGAAAGGTTGAAAGAATACGCTCGGGTTTATAATTATACGCTTGCTGCCCGTATGTTGCTTTTATGAGATTAGGCTGCCAAGATATATCTATTAGCTGCTAATGCTATTTTTATAACCTACTATGTTGTAGATAAATATTTGGAGGCAGGTAAGGTTTTCTCGAGGTAATAGAGAGGTCGTACAACGAGGTATGTAAGGCTACTCAATTTTATATTACTTGGCATGAAATCTAGATTCTTCCTTGGCACATAAAGGCACTTACCAACTTTGACATAACTATTAATTGTGTCTCCACTCTTTCACATGTTCATATGCTCCCATACATATTCAGCTTCAAGCATACATATGTGGATACCATGTTACATAGGTTCTTGTTGCTAAATAAAGTTCATGAGTTGTTTCATCTCATATGCATTTCATTATTTGTGTAACATACTCTTTTCATTGTCATATTATCTTGTATGATTATATATATGTCACATGCTACATCTACAGTCCTATAGCTCCAATATTATGACCATCAAAAGAATCATCTCAATGGTAATTTAAAGATAAAGTAATGTATATTGCTTGTTGATGGGTGGTAACCCGAGGGGTGGAAGAATCACCTAGCCCGAGTCGATCCTATCATGGGGGGTAGCCCAAGGGGTTAAAGGAAAAGCCTAGCCAGGTCTGATCCCGATATAGATTTACCAATGATCAGGTGGTCATTTGTATTACATGATGTGTACAGATTATATAGTAAAGGTAAAGTGATAAAAAGAACATAAAGTACATGATCCCACAATATAACTAAGGGTGGTCTCTTATTCTACAGCAGTGCGTAGTTTCATTTGAGTTGTTACTTCATATACAATATTTTCTGCCTTACATATTTAGTACACTATCTCATACTTGTGTCCCTTATGGGGGACCTGCATTTCATACTATAGGTACAGGTGCTAGTAATTCTCCCCTATAGGAGTACAGGATATCCAACTGCTGTCACCAAACTCCAAGTTGCTTCGGAGGTTTGTATATCTAGAGCTTATATCATTTTTTGTATTGTATAGTTAGCCGAGGCTGGGCTTGTCCCGACCCTTATTAGATGCTTTCCCTTATATAGAGGCTTTGTGGACTATGCAAATTAAATTGTGGTCATGTCTCCTACTCTAGACATCGTGGCCCCAACGGCCTAGCCATATCCATTTCCTTTTGGCTTGTTATTACTATTTACTTTTTTAAAGGCATGTTGAATGTAGAAATCCCTTATAATATGTATAGAAAGCTAATAGATACAGGTTCGTTCTCTCGATCCTTATTGGCAACGGGTGCAAGTCCGCCTTAACGGGATTTGGGAGTGATAAAATTGGTATCAGAGTGGGTCATCCTAGGGAGTCTATAAAGCCATGTCTATGTAGAGTCTTGTTTATCGATGTGTTGTGCACGACATTTATAAGTAGGAGACTACGTGGCATTTGGGAATTGCTACTTTTTTTCATTCTTTTGATCGTGCCACAGAGCCTAGTGTAATAAATGCATTATGTCTAACTCCTAAATTGTTTTGTACAACAAGTATGCCAGAAACTAGGAAAAACAAAGGTAAAGGGAAGGAAGTAGAAGTGGTCATTGGTATACCTAATCAGGTGAGACAACAAAATAAGGTTCAAGAGGAGTCTCTTTTACAGACATTTCCAACTCCTCCATCTCCTGATGAACACGAAAGTAGTGAAATTCCCCCAGAACCACCTATTGATGCTACTGTGTAGGATTTGAGAAATGCAGTCCAACTATTGACTCGTATAGTTGCTAGCCAAGGTCAAAGACAGGAAGGTCCAGTTATAGGTACAAGTGGTACAAATAGGGCAGCTGGCACGAGGATATGTGATTTTCTTATTTGGACCCTCCATCCTTCACTTAGCCAGATCCTAATGAAGATCCCTAAGACATAATTGATCAGATTCAATGCACTTTATATGTCATGCATGTGAGTGGTGTAGAAGCTGTCGAGTTAGCGACATATAGGTTGAAGAGTGTGGCTATATTGTGGTATGAACCTTGGAAGCAATCTAAGGGTATAGATGCACCTCCAATTACCTGGAGGGAGATCAAAGAGGCATTTCTTGACTATTACTTGCCATCAGAGATCCGAGAGGCCGGTGCATATCAGTACTTGAACCTCCACTAAGGGAATATGAGTGTTACGGAGTATAGCCTTCAATTTAATTCCCTAGCCAGGTATGCTCCTAATGTAGTTTCTACTATGGCAGATAGAGTTCATCTATTTGTGGATTAATTGGATACATATCTGGTCAGAGACTGTACTATTGCTTCCTTGAAGAAAGACATAGATATATCGAGAATGCAAGCTTTTGCACCAAAATTGGAGGATCAGAGGTAAAGAAGAAGGACACAAGAGTTAGAAAGGGGGCAGGCCAAAAGGGCCAAATCTATGGGGCAGTTTACACCACCCAAGGTGAGCTTAGGCCTCAATTTTCTAATAGACCGCCTAGGTCATCATCTTCCTACTCTGCAGCTAGTGCTCCACCACAACTTCAGGGGTCTAGGAGAAATCAATTTGGTCCAAGAAGTGAAGGACAAGGCGCCCGAACAATGGGGTATTCAGCAGGCTATCAAATGACCCCTATGAAGCCTTGTAAACAATGTCAAAGAAGTCATTCAGGTATATGTAATGTTGGGACAGACGTTTGTTATTGTGTTGTGCGCCAGGGCATATGATGAGAGATTGCCCGAGGAGACGTATGGGTGATATAGGACAATCTACTGGATCAGTTATTGCATCATAATCATAAGTTCCTACATTAGGTAGGGGTCAACAAGCACCTACGGGTAGTGCTAGAGGTGTTAGAGGGGCAAATAGCTCTAGCGGAATCCAGAATCGCACTTATGCTCTGGAGAGTCAGCAAAATCTAGAATCTTCACACGATGTGGTCATAGGTACATTGTCCATCTTTTCATATAATGTATATGCATTGATTGACCCTGGTTCTACACTATCATACATTACCCAACTAGTTGCTGGGAAGCTTAAGAGAACACCTAGATTATTGAACAATCCATTTGAAGTGTCTGCAGGAACCGATGAATCTATTATGGCTAGAAGGATTTATTATGACTGTGTAGTAACTATTTTTTAATCTGACACATTGGATGACCTTATTAAGCTAGAAATAGTGGAATTTGAAGTTATAATGGGTATGGATTGGTTAGCTTCTTGCTATACCACCATGGATTACCGAACTAAGAGAGTGTACTTCCACTTTCCAAATGAGGCAGTTCTTGAATGGGAAGGCAATATTGGGGTGTCAAAGAGTAATTTTATCTCTTAATTTAAGGCCAGAAAGATGATATATAAGGGGTATATATGTCATTTAGTTAGAGTGAGGGATATGGAGGCAGAATCACCAACTCTTCAATCAGTTCTAGTAGTTAATGAATTTGTAGATATGTTCCCTGAAGAACTTCCAGAACGAGAAGTAGATTTTGGTATTGACTTACTTCCAGGCACTCAACCTATTTCCATCTCTACATATAGAATGGCCTTGGTAGAATTGCATGAATTAGAAGAGCAGTTAAAAGACTTATTGGAGAAGGGTTTTATAAGACCTAGTGTGTCCCTTCGGGGTGCACCAGTGTTATTTGTACATAAAAAGGATGGAACCTTGAAAATGTGTATCGACTATCAATAATTGAATAGGCTGACAATTAAGAATAAATACTCCCTCCCCAGGATTGATGATTTATTTGATCAGTTGCAGGGTGCCAAATGCTTTTCAAAAATTGATTCGAGATCAGGGTATCACCAAGTGAGAGTGAAAGAGGAAGATATACATAAGAATGCTTTCAGAACACGCTATGGTCATTTTGAATTTCTTGTTATGTCATTTGGGCTAACAAATGCACTAGGAGTTTTTATGGGTCTGATGAATAGGGTATTTAAGCCATTCTTGGATATGTTTGTGGTAGTATATATAGATGACATTTTGATATATTCAAGGTCAGAAAAGGACCACGCAATTCACTTACGACAAGTGTTACAAGTTCTTTGTGATAAACAATTGTATGCCAAATTTTCTAAATATGAATTTTGGTTAAAGTCAGTGGCATTCTTGGGTTATATTATGTCTGATGAGGGAATAAGGGTCTATTCACAAAAGATAGAGACTGTGAAAGATTGGCCAAGACCAACAACATCCCCAGAAGTTCGGAGCTTCCTAGGTTTGGCAGGTTATTACAGGAGGTTTGTTGAAGGTTTTCCTTCTATTTATGCACCTCTAGCAAAGTTGACACAAAAGGCAACCAAGTTCCAATGGAATGATGCATGTGAAAGGGCTTCAAGGAGCTGAACAATAAGCTAACTTCTACACCTGTGCTAGTACTTCCAGAAGGCACCGAGGGGTATGCAGTGTATTGCGATGCTTCAAGAGTGTGCTTAGGGTATGTACTGGCACAGAATGGTAGGTTAATTGCTTATGCATCTAGATAGCTATGACCACATTAGGAAAACTACCCAACTCATGATCTTGAGCTAGCAGCGGTTGTCTTTGCTCTGAAAATATGGCGCCATTATTTGTATGAGGTTCACGTCGACATATATATTGACCGTAAGAGTTTGTAATGCATCTTTAAGCAGAACGACCTAAATTTAAGATAGTGGAGATGGCTAGAACTAATAAAGGATTATGACGTTGATATACTATACCATCCAGGGAAGGCATATGTGGTAGCCGATGCTTTGAGTCATGAATACTAGTTATCAAGCTGTGGTAAGTCAAGGAGTGGCTAAGGATCTACGTCAGCTAGCCAGTTTGGGAGATTGCCTTGTTGAAACGCTAAAGAAAGGTGTTATTGTACATAATGCAGCAGCATCTTCATTAGTAATGGAGGTGAAAGAAAAACAGTTCGAGGATCCTGTTCTACGATAGCCTAAGGAAAAGGTGAGTTAGGGTAAGATAAAGGGATTTGACCTTACACAAAATGGAGTACTTTATTGCCAAAATAGATTATGTGTGCCTGATATTAATGTACTAAGAAAGAGGATAATGGAAGAAGCCCATCATTCACGATATTTTATCCATCAAGGATCAACTAAGATGTACCATGACTTAAAGGGAATGTTTTGATGGGGAGGCATGAAGGACCTTGCAGAATTTATGGCTCAATGTCCAAATTGCAACAAGTGAAAGTAGAACACCAAAAGCCAGAAGGTTATATGCAGTGTGTAGAGATTCCAACATGGAAGTAGGATATGACCAATATGGATTTTGTTACCGGGTTGCCTCGCTCATTTCAGAAGTTTGACTCCATATGGGTAATAGTTGACAGACTCATAAAGTCAGCATACTTCTTGCCAGTCAGGAGTGATTATACCGCTGAAGATTATGCCAAGCTATACCTCAAAGAGATAGTCAGGCTACATGGAGACCCAATCTCCATTATATCTGACTGAGAAGCTCAATTCACTGAAAAGTTTTGGAAGTCCTTCCGAAGGAGTTTATGGACATAAGTGAATTTGAGTACAGCATTCCACCGACAAATAGACGGTCAAGAAGAATGCACTATTTAGACACTTTAAGATATGTTGCAAGCTTGTGCATTGGATTTTAAAGGTAGTTGGGTGGACCATCTGCCACTTATTGAATTTGCCTATAATAATAGCTACCACTCAAGTATCAAGGTGGCACCTTATGAAGCCTTATATGGAAGGAAATGTAGATCGCTAATTGGATGGTTTGAAGTGGATGAAACCACCTTACTTGGGCCAGATCTAGTATAGCAAGCCATGGAAAAAGTTAAGGTAATACAACAGCGCCTAGAAACAGTTCAAAGTCCTCACAAATCATGTGCGAATGCTAAAAGGAGAGGACTAGAATTCTCAGTAGGGGATTGGGTATTTTTAAGGGTGTCTCCAATGAAAAGGGTTATGAGATTTGGTAAGAAAGGAAAACTGAGTGCACGTTACATAATGCCATATAAAATTACTAAGAGGTTTGGGTAGGTTGCATATGAACTAGAGCTCCCCAAGTGCTTTCAATGGTTCATCTAGTTTTTCAAGTTCGATGCTTCGAAAATGCATAGGTGACCCATCCCGTATCACTCCTGTTGAAGACATGCAGGTTACAAAAGATCTCACATATGAAGGGCACCTATTGGTATTCTAGATCGTCAAGTTAAGAAGCTAAGAAATAAAGAAATAGCTTCAGTAAAAATACTTTGGAGAAACCAACGAGCAGAAGAAATAACATGGGAGGCCGAAGATGCGATGAAATCAAAATACCCTTACTTATTTGATGCTAAAGAGAGTCCAACATGCAGAATTGGGACACTAATAGGTATGTGTGATTGAATACTTAGTGTGTTGTCAAAAGTTTGTGTAAGTAAAGGTGTAAACTTGGTTAAGATATCCAATTGTGCTAACATTCGAGGATGAATGTTCCTAGCGGGGGAGGTTGTAACACCCCACATCGTACAATACTAGTACTATACAAATGAAATATCATATGGTTTGGTCAACTTAGCACCCATTTCTAAAACTATTTGAATCTCAAATTAGAGGGCGATATGTATGTCTAACGCTGAAGAGGGTCGAGTGTAAATACGTTTTAAGTCAAATT